>JAZGTJ010006276.1:0-25341 GCA_036877575.1 Botia almorhae | reverse complement strand
AAGGTGGTGAAGACTTCTACAATTTTGTTTGCTTTAAGAATCAGGACCAATGGTTACACATGGCTGCTGGTGCCCAAGATGGCTGTCCATCCTAATGAATATTTGAAATGGAGGACCCTGTTTTTGTTTCTTTCATTCATGTCAGTTTTGTCTATTTATTAGTTACATTGAACTTGTTAAAAATATAAATCTAAAATGTACAGTTTCACCTTTTTTTCCAAGCACATTTCATCTTTCTATAACAAATTATAACTAAGGACAGAGGTGGGTACAAAAAATGTGTAGTATGTCAATTTATTTTGACCAGTCATTTTCACAGCTGTAACATATTCAGGAAACAAAATCTTTGCAGATTGTACAATTCATATTTACAACTATTTTAAAGTTTGGAAGGTATGGTGATGATGTTGATCAAGTAAAAATATACATAAAAATATACATAAACTTGTGTTTGTGAAGTGACTGGAATAAAGAGTTTTGATGATTTATTCAAGCAAATACAGTTACAACTGTACTTGTTTGAGGTATAGGTATCGGCTGCAATGCTTTGCATCGAATGACAATACCCTGTTTACAGAATTCAAAGCTATTAAGACCGTTCCAGGAGAAAGTGTGTGGGCTGGGCTAAAATGGATACAACTAAATGTAAAGCTGCACTGACAAATTTAGGAACCAATGTTTTTGGTTGTTGTCTTCTAGGCTTATTAGCACATATTACAGTTATTTATAACATATCAGACTATTACATTAATTAACATTAATTACCACCCAACAAAGCATTTACCATTAGTACACAAGCCAATGAACCAAACAACAGATTGCATAAGATGTTAATGCCATGACATCCACTTTATAATCAAATATAACCTGCCATACAGTTTTGGAAAACTCATTTAAAATAACTAAACAATAGCATTCAATAAGTATAATAGGAAGAATAAAAATAATTCCGTTTCACTCCATAAATACAATTCCATAAACAGTAATTAGCTTTACCATTTGGATAGGGAAACAACCTTTAATTATGTCTTGCTAAGAAACCACTGCAAAAAACTTACCTATGGTCAATAAATACTGAACAGAATTAACAACATAATTTAAACATTTTATTGCCAGGGCTAAACTGGACTTACGAAAATTAAAGATGAATATTGTTTTAAATATGATTAGTCGCGTTTTGCTTTACTGGTAAGTTAACAGTGACAGGCCAGCGTTCAGGTACATATAGTTGCTTACCGGAAACATTTAGTAGCATGAGATCTTTAAACTCACTATCGATAATATTTGAAATGCTGAACAAAACCATAGATTTCTACAGGTAGATCAAATTCATTGGGGAACAATGACCCATTTTTTGCATACTCCAACCCCACCCACCTTCCAGCATACTAGTCACTGAAGGTGTGTACGAGTTACCTTGGGGGGGGTCTGGGGAGAGGGGGTGTACAAGGCAGCACTGATTTCAGTAGGATCTTAGAGATGTTTAATCTCCAGGGCTCTTTCAATACAGCAGTCCAGTTTATTCGAGCCAGCAGTTAAAAGGATGCATTTAATGAGTGCATCCTTTAATGACTCACAAACCCATTTGTCATACATTTTTGTTATTAAATTAGAAATATTGTGTGAACAACATTTACATCAACAATATTTGGTGGCGTGTTACTCCAAAGTAAATAGTTTGTAAGCTAAACCATAATTAGGTAAAAACTTCTCAAATTAAGCCAGAAATACTTCTTCAGTCCGACACAAATAGCTAAATCTTGCTAAACCAGAGCCTATGCTAAATCCATACAAACTTCAACGCTAATTTAAACTGAACATGCCTGTTTTTACATAAATCAGTTAAAACCACATATTTTTAAAATGTCTGTTGAATGTGCTCTTCCTTTATTCATTTCAAGTCTAAGCTATCAAAGAACCGATGCCAGTAACAGTTGTTTTGGTCAATGGCTAATTTTCTTGTTGTCACAACGTTAAATGGCACAATCTATCTGGCAAAAGACATATGCGTTCATACTGCCAATTTGACTAAAAATGACTGCAAAGCTTAATATTCAAGGTGGACAAGATGTTGAGATGATTTGTTTTACAGTTGTGAAGACCTTTAACCTACTAAAAAAATAGTCACAACTGCATAAGCTGGATATTCAAATATAATATAAATCCATATTTCTATGACAAAGCGATTAAGAGGGGTGTCATTATTAATCAAGTCATTATACAATTGGAAGCAACTCTGACGGAGCGAAGCTGAAGCGTGACAGAAGTTTGTGTGGAGGCGAGTGAAAAACGCACTTTTCCTTCTGCGCACGTGCATGATTTATCACAATTAAATTACGACGTTTATTAGAAAGAGATGCTGCTCTGCAGTCTGATGATGAAGGAGATATGTCCTGGACGAAGGTGAGGTGCAGGTTAGACCACACCAGTCTTCCTCTGTGAGGGAGTTCCATCAAATTCTTAAGAAAACATCCAAAAGTTATGCAGTGACGCTTCATCACTGACAATCCTTGTCTAAATAAATCAACTCTGGTATCAACATCAGGCACTTGAAGATGGTGTCAGCAGAGGTTCTGACCCCCGCAGGACATCGAAAACTTAGAATTCGTCTATTTTCTTCTGAAGATATTTGAGTATGGAATCCATTCCCTGAGGAGAGCCCCAAACCCTCTTAAGTGCCTCACATTCTCTCTCGTTGGCCTGCTCCAGGGCGGCCCGGTGAATGTTCCGCACCAGCGCTTTGGACTCGCGCAGAACCTTCGGTGTGGCAAGCAGCATCACCATGACAACAAAATGATGTGAGGGGAATAAAATAAGAGAGAAAAGGAAAAAAGGCACATGACTTATGGATGTGGATGCATTGTGAATCTTAACATAAGTTAATTCATGTACATTTATTAAGCAGACGTTTTTATCCCAAGCCACTTAAAGAGACAGCATTTAACATTTTGTCTACAAAGCAACATTTACAAGTAGGAATAGTTCTGATGCTAAGGACAGGATGGCCACGGATTAGTCGGGTGTCTGCATCTCGTTATTGTATGGTTTATTGTATCGTTATTGTAGTTGTTATCGTAACTGCATTTGGGCAACGTTACAAATATGTTTTTAATACTTATGACTTTAAAAACCTCATGTCTATGAAGGGTTCAAATGATACTGTAAAAAATGTATCAACAATAATTTCTAAATTTTGTTCTACTTCACACACTCCCTTCTACAAACCAAAATCAATTGGATCCCGGCGAAGCTAATGCATAGCATCTGTACATGGGCTGTTCATTTTCCCCAATTCTAAAATGTCATTTCAATGAATTTAACTTTGAGGATCAAATGCGCATGAACTACAATGAGAAGCCCGTAAAGCCAAATAAATAACAACATGGAGGCTGTAGGGATGTGTATAGATGTATGTTCTGTGTGATAAAATGTAATACAAAAAAGAAAAGAAAATGAAAAGATGACTTACAACTGAATTACAAGATACTAGCTCCTTAATGCGAACCATGACTTCCTGTGTGAAGGTGCCTGGCCACAGAACCTGCGACACGAGGCCTTTGGCACAAGCTTCCTGAGCAGTCAGCTTCCTCCCACTCAATAACATCTCATTAGCCTACAGTGACAGGAGAAATTGAGAGATTTCACATTAAACAGAGTAAAGGTGCGAAGTATTAAGAGACAATAAACTTCCTGTGTCTCTTTTCTCTCACCAAAGTTTTAACTAACATTACAATGTCTTTAAGTTCCTTATTAATTTTATTTGTACTTATTTAATAAGGCATTTAGTTAAACAGTGGTAATGCTACCGTGAAATTTGCAATTAACATTTTTATTTGTGCAAAAAAATTGTGAGAAAAAAATTGTGCATACATTTAGCATTATTTTGGTTTTGTACTCTTTTCTATGTGTGCAAATTTTTTTATTTTGCATTTTGTAAGTAATACTTGTTAAGTCAAAGCGATATAAACAATTTAAATTTAGCCTACAGTTTTAACCTAAATGTTCACATTTGAATGAATTTAGTGCCACACAAAACAAATGACAAAACAGTTATATTAAGGTGTACAGTAAGCGTTTCATGCAAAACCATACTTCTGCTGTACTGACCGAGGCTACTCCCATGATGAGAGGAAACGTTACAGAGGAGCAGGCATCTGGGGTTTGGCCAAATGTTGTATAAGGAGTTTGGAACCAAGCTTTCTCATTGGCCCAAATGACATCACACAAGGGCAAGATAGATGCTCCAAGCCCAACAGCAGGTCCATTTACAGCAGCAATGATAGGCTTTTTAAACTGGATAAATGTGTTGACAAACGTTCTGAGGACCACAAAAACACACTTATAGTCTTATAGCCACTTCTAGTTTACAGTTTAAATTGTCATCACTAAACCCTGATTGAAATCTCTCATCTTTCTTAGGTTTAAAAGACAAGTATCTTTACCTGATTGTCTCTGCCATTTTGATGCTTTCCTTTTTCCTGTCATCTGTGAGCCGTCTGATGAAGTAAATGAAATCGAGGCCAAAACAGAAGAAATTTCCCACTGCACTTAGCAGCACAAGTTTACTATCATCAGCTGCAGCCGTCGCCATGGCGCTCTGAACCTCCTTCATTACCTGCACATCACATTCATCAAGGATCAGATCCATAAACACTAATTAAGACCATGAATGTTATTCCAAAGGGGAATTTGATCATTCACAAAGCAATGTCAAATGTCAGGATGTCATGAAGTGAAATTTCTGTACACAGTGTAACCTGACACAGATTCCAACTTAATCTTGGTTAATTTCTAACATTCTCTAACATTGACGTGTTGTGCGATTTATGTACTTGTGGGCTTACATCAGGATTCAGCGAGTTGTTCTCTGAGGTCTTTGTAGAAAACAGTATGTGTGTGAAGCCATCTTGCTTCTTAACTACAATGTCTCTGTAGCGGTAAGCACTCTCGGTTTGTCGAACACTGAAACGCAGACGTTTGTCGAAAGTCGCGCGGTCTTCAAAACGCCGTTTCCCTGTCATCCCTGAGCCGCCCATTACTCGTGCTGCACCACTCTGTGTGAGGGCTGTTCCATTTGCAGATGAAGCCTCCATGAGAGTGGTCAGGCCTTTGAAACCAAACAAAATACATTATATACAAATACATAAATTATTTGTTTTCCTTTATAATTAATCGTGTGAACAATAAATGCAGTAAACAGCTAATCACTTAGAAACACATGTGAGCCAATTCTCTCAATAGTTATAAAACAGCCAATAATAAAATGCGACATTGTGAATTTTTGGTTCGTATTAGTCTTGTAATCAAATTTACAGATTTTCTGACTCCACAGCAAACAGAGCAATATTGTCTTTACTGTCTCAAAACTGGAGGGCACCGGAAAACAGGGCACATATATGGCTTCCCTTGGTATAAATGTTCCTAAATAAACACATTTTTATATTACATGTTAATCTATATAATGGATGAACCACCATGAGCAAATTAGTGGTCAAATAGTTCTGGCCTTTTTTGAATAATTGTGTTGAATAAAGTTGAATAATTGTGGTCCAATGCATTTGCATGTGACAAGACCACACAACTATCACAACACATGAATTATTTAGTAGTTGTTTAATAAGCAGCAAAAATGTTAGGATGTGATTATTTCCATCCGTTATACACTACCTGGCCAAAAAAGTTGCCATTGCCATATAATAAAACCATATAATCCATGAAATTATGTGGGTGTGGCTACAGCAAAAGTATTTAGTGGTGCTTTTAGGCCTGGAACTAACAGCCACTTCTAAGCCTTCACAAAGTACTGTTCTAAATTCATAACTGTACCTTTCCCATTCAATGTGCGGACAGCAGCTGGCGTGATGGGGGTCTGTGGTGGCGGCAGTGCTGTTTGCGCCCTGGGCCTTGTGCCCATGCGAGCCCGCTCCTCTCCCGGTACACGCACAGCACCGATGGGTTTCTCCAGCAGGGCCACTTCGGGGGGCACTGCGTCTGGCTCCTGGCCTCCCTGCTCCAAGCTATGTGCTGCCTCGCTTGGAGACTCCTCTCTGTCTGTGTAATTGTTCATTGGGCTTTTTGGCACTAGAATTTTGATGCCTGATTTGGCCAGGTCCATACTACGCCGTAGCGTGCTCACGGTGGGGGCCGCAGTTGGCGCTGCGGTCGGGGCCGCGTCAGCGATCGTGCTCTCTACGCCCGTGCTGGTGGTGCTACTTGCGCCAGATGAACGCTTGCTCTTCTGCTGCGCATCCGCCTTAGTGTCGTTGTCGCCGGGGTTCGATGAGTGCTGTGGGGGCTGAAATCGTTTTGTGCTGGAGTTTGGGCTTTGGGAGGATGGAGAGGACTTTGTTGGGTTAGGACTGGGCTGCTGGGGCCTGCTGATCTGTTTGCGGGCGTTGATGCTTGCGTTGCCTCCGGATGTGCTGGGAGAGCTGCGTGTGGAACGCAGGAAAGATCCATCTTTCTGCTTCGCGCTATTCTGACGATTAAACTCATGGATGAACTCGATGCAGCTGGCCAGGTGATTCTCCGGCTCCCAGGTGTCTCCCTCAAAGCCGTAGCCTCTCCAGCGGACCAGATACTCAGTCTTCCCCTTCTTGTTCTTTCGTTTGCCCACTATCCTCTCCACCTACAGAAGCGGATGTGTTAGTGAAATCTGTGCAATGATGACATTATTCATTTAGATTAATAGAATTTAATCACAATTATAATATATAGCCAATGGAACAATGAAGATGTGTTAGCTCTACAAAACATTGTCTACACTCTTCAACTTAGTGTAGAGTTCAACACTCTACACTAAGTTCACCTTCAATGCTCAATCAACGATTGAGCCGATTATTGCATCATTAAGCTGCTGATGATGCTACAGTAATTATGGTGATCTGCAATAACGATGAGGCTGAACACAGGAATGAGGTGGAGCTTCACACCAGAGGCTGTAATGACAATAATCAGACCGTGATTGTCAACAACACAAAAGAACTCTTTGTGAGCATCAGGAAAGCGGTAGAGTGTCACTCCCTAATCAACATCAATGGAACTATAGTGGAAATCGTCAGCTGCTTAGAGTTCCTTAGCATGCAAATCTCTGTTGACCTGGTTTGGCCTCACAGCCATTTTGAGAGGCACAACAACAACCTGTGCTTTCTAAAACGCTTGAAGAAACGTAGCATCAGCTTTTCATGAGCTTCTAACACAGCACTATAGAATGGGCCCTTGCTGAATCAATGGGCAGTGTGACAATACAACCAAACACAACAGAAATGCATTGTGAAAGGTTCAATCAACAGCGCAGAGGTGTACAGGTCATGATCTGCCACTGCACAATGAGAACGCACCGCTTCCTGTCAAAATATGCCTAATATACCATCAGTGACCCTTCACACAGTATATAACCAGAATAGTTCAATTCCTGATGATTTCCATAAACAATTTTAGAGAATAGTATTACAGCAGAACAGATTTTGGATGTGTAGAATATTCAATATTTACTGAAATGTATCTTTCTATGGTTGATAAAGAATTGTTTTATCCGAGTTAAATACAATTAATAATGTTTAAAACAATTTATAATGTGCACATCTAAACAATTAGTGATTTAAGTAGAATATCAGTCTAGTCGTAGGTTTAGATCTAAATCATTTGTATAGTTTGCATGTTTTAGTTAAGAAAACTAGTATATTGTCAGTTAACAGTTACATAAACATTATGTCGGTTACATAAACATTATGTATTTGAAGCAATACCAATTGCAACCCAAAATTATTTCACTAACTAATTCACACTAAATCGGAACCAAAATCAGTAGGGTTTTACTGCAAAAAAAAACTTTTAGGAAGAATTACATTGTTTAGAGAAGTCAAATAATGACAATATGATTTCTGCACAACAAACAAACATTAATCAAGTATGAAAAAGCAAAATGGCATTATAACGGCAGCAAAATTAACTGAATAAATAATTAAGATTAGTTAACCGTTTGGTGTGTCCCTAGCCTAAGGTTATGTCTGTTAAAATGAGCTAATTATGGAACGCGTTTCATTCAGAACTAATTTCATTGTTTCATTCAAGTATTTACATTATAATACCAACTGAGGGCATGAATTCAAAGGCTACCAAGTCATTTAAATTAATACATAAGTGTATAATCTGAGCCACACGTGTTTCAATTCTGTTCTCAATGCCACATGAACATGTGTGAGTGCAAACATTACCTGACATTATAAACAAGTAATAATGTTTTTTGTGAACCAACGAAATTTGTATTTACCTGGAACTCAAAATTTGAGGGTTGGTTAATATTGATTTATGTTAATATTAAATGGCAACCAGGTAAATCAGAAACCTAGTTCCACTAATAAAATACAAGGAAATTAGATGTTTGTTACAACCAGTCAGCCTGACATTATGGCCTACTAATGTCTGAGGAAATTGTAGCATTTCTATTAGGCTACTGCTGAATGCGGTATACCTGTGTTGGGTGTTATTACTGACTGTAATAGATTGCCCACCCCCCGGAGTAATCACAATGTTTGAGGAATTCAGTGTATAGTTCAATTCAATGTCAGAGAGTCTGAAAATGCTGCAAGGCTTTGGCTCTTATCACCCGTTTTTTATTTAGCTTTTCAACCATTAAAGATTTACATTCCTATTTTTTGACCAGCTCAATGATTTATCAGCAAGAAACCCCAATATAAGTCTCCTGTGTATTAAAAATTACAAACCTCCCAGTATTAAAGCCTAAAGAGCTAAATTAATACTACAGCATTTTCAAAATGCTTGCTTCACACAACTCGAATCAACTCCTTTACATCTGAAAGTGGTCTGAGTATTGGTGAAGCATCTCTTCTTTCCTATCAGACAAGCTCATATGTTACAGGTTTATTGTCTTTATAAATACCCAGTCTTACTGATTAGGTTAATTTAGCATGGCAGAGTCTCCTAAAGTCATTTTATAACTTAACAGTCAAAAGATCTCAGATGCATTATTTTGGGAAAACAAAGCTCTAAGGTCTTAAAAACATCTTAGAGGAATATTCTTGGCAAGTAAAACTGATCTCTATTGTAAATGCACTACTGTAAATTATACTATAAATAATTTTTGTGGTAATCGTTAGCATTTCTCAGATGCTGCTTACGGAGCAAAACAATGCACACACTTTTAACAGCCTGCTTTTTTATGCTTTTCCTGTTTGTTTTCTTCATAATGACTTTAAAAATATTTCAATAAAGTGTTGAACCAACACAACCAGCTCCAATATAAATCATAACAAGACTGCTTAAAGAGTTTTAAGGGAGACCGAACAATTGGTCCAATGAAGAGCTGCGAGCTGCTTTTTTGTAAAATAGTATTCGCATTGCTTCGTTGGAATAGGCATCCATAGGATTTTCTGTTTCCAAAGTAACAGTAACTTTTCCAAATGGTAAACCTACCGGGTGTGTGAAAAGTAACTAGGCATTGCAAATTGGCTACAGAACTTGTAGTATCACTGGGGTCATGATGAAAACAGTGTCTAAATAGATGATAGTAAATAGAATTTCATATTTCCCATGTCGTCAGAAGACATTCCATTCCCGTTTAAGGAACTGGTTAATGCCAATGGTGCTTACGTTGAAATGTAAAGATTTGCTGTAATTTCCTATGTAATAAAGTACATGTACAATGTGTAGAAATATGGACTTTATTACCTTTATTTACTTTTAATGCCTAGTTACTTTCCCCCCACCCTGTATATCATGTGTGACTATGAGTTCATGCTAGTTAAATGTGCAATATTCTAAAGGTGTCTGAAAACATGGACATTGCTAACTGAGGTATTTATTAACTGATTAAACATGTTTGGATCTGTTCTCTTCATCACACTTTTGCACTTAAGCGTGTGCTACTTTGATCAAGTTTGAAAAAATTATTCCAGTAAGTTCAAAACGAACATGTCTTAGAACACAGCTAAGTGTTCAGCAGACCAATTCTTAATGAATGCCAATTCCTTAAAACAAAATCAAACATGAAATCACGTGACATTTCACCTTCTTTATGGGAAATGCTACGCTATGTTCAGCTATGCTACAACTAACTAACAACATCAGATCCAAAACTAGAAAGTAATCTAGCCTGAAAATGAAACTAAGCTGTCCAGTGGCATTCGTAACACAACGCTGCTGGATGGCTACTTCTGAGTAGCCACAAGACAGGTTGAAGTGTAGCTAAGCTTAAAGCTCCTGCTGGACACAGAAGGGCAAACAAAGTTTTTACAGAACTGATCACACCATCCACGATGGATGCGTCTTTTCAGCGGTGCCCAACACACCCCACAGACCTCATCAAGCAGACCTCAGCGGCTAGCTTGATGAAATATCACCCTTCAAAGTGCCCTTTACTCCCCCGCCTCATCCACTGGCTCCACCAGCATCTCTTCACACTTCACGACCAGCACTTCTCGTAAACTCTCCAAACTACAACACTGACTATACGCTGATGAGTGCTTACTTCCAGATAGTAGCACACCGGCACACTAGTTTATCTTAACACGCACTCCTGGCCGCGTGGTTATAACTAATATTAGATCGGTTAAGTTAGTTGTTAAGATCGCTAGTGCAATACACACGAGCCGTCGTCTAAGTGCACAAACACAGTCGATTAACTGCGCCTAAACGGACACGATCGGTAATATCACCCGCGATCACCTCGTAGAGTTCCTCCGTGGCCATCATGCCCCGATAATCTTCGACGTTGTGTCAATCCGTGAGGATTGTAGACACTTTTTCCTCCAGTTGCAGTTGTCTTTTGGCCTCTCCTCCTTTTTCAGTTTGTCGGGTGAGATGTGCTGACCCGCACCGACGATCGCTTTGCTGTCTAGTTCTCCAATTGGTGCAGTCAACGTCTGGCCGACCACATTCTAGGTGTACCGACGTGTTTTCTCCCCTTTCAAGTCAAAAAGACCACTTTTGTCGGTCCAGACAGCAATTTTAAAGAATGTTACCGTCCAATAGTCTGTAGGCAGTGCTGATTACGCGCTCGCCTGCCCTCTCGGTTCTGCCACACAGGAAGTCTCAATCGAACGCAGATTAGAGTCGAGATGGGTTTGCACTGCCTGCAATCTTTGCTATAGAGCTGTATCGCACGACAGTAAACCGTTCTTTTGTCAATTAATATCGGTGTTGATTAAGGAAAGTCTAAATGAATAAATAATGACTGATATTACAGTCGTAAGTGCTTAATGGTTGAAACGATAACCCATAGCGTTTGTTGTCAAGACTGTTTACCCCATAACTCGCTTTAAAACGTGTAAAACATGTATTAAAGGTGTATGTAAAGCATTATAACTTTACAGCATAATTTCTTTTATATTTCTTAATGAAATTATCAAAATTACTTTTTGGATTACGGTATACTAGCTGTGTATGGCAATTTTTTTACAGCTAATAATGTTTGGAATGCTTTTGAAAATGTGGAACGTTTCATTGCTAAAGTAACATGAAAAACATTATTCTCAACCAATCTTTATGATATGTGTCTCAGGTATGCATCTATATATTCATAGGCATAATAGTGTGTATATACTATAATAAACATGTTATACTATAGTGATTCTAACATAATTTCCAACAAAACATTTGTCTGACAATGCACAGATATTGTGAAAAGCTCTATACAAATGTGAACTGAACTAAATTGAATATTGTCAAATAACCAAAAACAGTCACCACGGTATCAGCTCTTTACAGCCTTGAAATTTAGCTTTAGTGGGCTTGTTAAAGTTGACAATACTTCAGCTGCAGATTGCCAGAAGAGAACAGGGAAGCGGGTGAAATGAGCCATTTAGAGCAGAAATGTTACTGTAGCAGAAGGTAGACTGCATCACAATTTATTAACACCAATGAGTATAACAGGAAATGAACAGGTCAGCAAAGTCCAATATAAACAGGCAGAGTGGATATAGATGTGAAAACTTATTTGTAGGTTTAGGAGACTGTAGATCATGGATTTGTTGACGTAACGGCTTGATGGAGTCGCACCTTTTTAAACCAGGTAAGTACACAAATAATCCTTGTTTGGCAACAGGCAGACAACACTGGAGACCTACAGAGAGAAGATACGGTACCTAACACATTAGCAGAGTATCATAGGAGCCCACATCACATCTACAAGACCAGACAGGCTTTTATGCATTTCTCTGCATCTTGGGGTTTTCATCTTGGGTCAGATCTTCTGCATCTGATATTTTAAGGTTTTCTGCATCTGACATTTTAAGCGACTGTCCCTGTTGTCCTATGGTTTGTTTTTCTGCTGTTGTGTTTAGTGTCCTGTGCTTTCCATGAGCCCTATTATTTCCAGGGAGTGGTAGTATTTCCCAGTTTCAAAAACTGCTTCTATCTAGCTATGTTGTATAAGATGAAGTGGCTTGTTTTGCCATAGTTTCAGCCTCCGATGCTATATCCACAGACTGCCTTGCAATCGAAAAGACAAGAGCGTTCCAAAATGGCAAGATCAAACCTGATTAATCTGATTATTCTATTCAATATCTTTAAGTTTCAGAGTACATATCACTTACGGATGAGAGAAATGTTGACCATAAAGTCTACACGCATAAAGTCTAACTTATTTGTACAGACTGCAGCACCATTATTTGAATGAATCACCACTTTGTTGCACACCAGACTATTATTGTGGTTAACTATTTTAGAATTTCCCACTAAACCTCAAAAAGAACTGTGGTCAGTCAGCCCTTTCTGTCTAACTGGACAGTTCTTGTTCAGAATAAGCAAAACAATAAACAAAAGTTTGACAACATCTTGTGTTATTGTTTCTCCTGACCTATTCTTCCAATCTCCTGCTGTTTGAAACATCTTTTAGCAGCTCTTTTTTGGGAGCCATTTAATAATTTAATTCATGTTACAGTAGAGCACCGCTAACTAGTGACTGTTTACAAGTACAAAGGTAAAAATCTCAGTTCATATGTTCTAGGAATTTAAAGCGTTTAGCCTTTTCCTGTTTAGTGTATGTATAATTTTTAATTTACTTGTTTACTCTGGTTTTTTATGTGAACTGTTCTTTGTGCACTTCTCACTGTGTGCACAATATTTTTGTGCTTCATATCCTTGAGGGCCACTCTTAGCTAGGAAGATAAAATATTATGAATGAGTATTATTATCATCGGTTGGGTAATGAAAAGTTGCTTTTTATCAAGGCTGTACAGATGAGAGCTTGAGGGAGCTTAGAAAAGGTAAAGATATGAGGAACGTTTTCCACCTGTCTGTGCTTTAGATATTGTGATTTAAAAAAAATCACTAGCAACTTTCCTTTGTTAATTATATATCTTGCATTTTAATGTAACTCGCTTACAGCCGACATTTCAGCAGGGCCATTAAATACATTGTGATTTCCTACTTTATTTGCTGTTAGTACCCTTATGTCATTTATTTTCTATTACAGTGTAGATAATGCTATTATTATCTACACTATTACAGAAATTGATTGCTTTCTTTGTTACCTATATTCTTTATACTATAATCTATATTCTTTATACTTTTTTATATTCTTTAGACTTTATATTCGTGTTATTTTAGCTTGACTTTTTCTTTAGCTTAAGTCTTATTTTTTAAATGCCTTATCTCTAGTTCAAGGAGCAGGAATGTGGTCTGTTGTGGAAACTGTGTGTTTGATTACTGCTCTCTGGTCTGTTGCCTTTGATTACTGCTCTTCCTCATTTGCATATCTGCTTCACATAAAGTCATACAGGCCATCCTCTCTAGAATAATCAGTGCCATTTTGTAGCTTCTTGCATGTACACAAATTTATTTTGTTCTCTCCTTGCTTTGCTTCATTTGTTGAGAAACTGTTGGTCTTCCCCGACTCTTTCAAAATGTGGGTGTAATACTTGACTGCTAAATGAACCTGGAAAGCCCCTGGTTTTTCCTGCTAAAGGTATATAACAGTCGTTTCCATTGCCAGATAACTATCAAATGCCCACTCTTATACAGTAGATGTTGAGAATTGTGTTTGTTGATTATAAAAAGTTAGAAGTAATTCTAAAGCATAGTTAGAAAGTGTCTAAAGTCATGTTTGTTTTCATTTTTCACATTACACATTTATGTGTAAAGGGGCATGTGCGGGTTAATGACAAATATGTTTGTTGGTGATAACATAATAAGATAATAATATAAGAAGAAATTATTCAAACATCTATTGTCAAGATCTCTGGAATGCAATCCCTATGTTTATGTTTATTTCATGAAAAATGATTTACCAAAATGATTTAATGAATTTAAAAAAAACAAAAAAAAACAAAGTGGTTTATCCATCAAGAAAATCTCCTTGAAAACTGTCTCCAGACAGTTAAAACACCTAAACATATATGACTTTAACAAAATATTAAATATCAAAATTATTGAAAGAATTTTAAATCAATGTTGTTATATAGAATGCATATTAAAATGCAATTTAATGCTTTTTTAAATAATTCATAAGAACAATAATCTTATGAGCGTCACGTTATTGACCCACTTAGCTAGGTAGCAAAGTAGTCTCTTGAGAGGTGCACAGTGTAGGCCTACAGTAAGTACAGCTTGTGAACGTGACTGGAATGCAACGAGGGTGGCAGAGTATATAAGACAGCGAACAGTGAAACGCTGTAAAAAGGGGTACAAATTAAGGAGTTTCATGTGTAGGCCCGTAAAACAATCTGTTGCGAGAAATATCGACATATTTTAACTTGGATTTTAACGGAGTACACATCTCTCTGTGCAGTTCTCTTTGGTGGCCGATAGGTGGCGTACCGCAGCATCATTTTAGCAGCCTCCAAGATTTTGACACGAGGAAGAGCTTTTCCGCCCTAGGCGGGGTCACCATCTATACTGGTAAAGTTTGGCTGTTGAAATTGAGAGGGATCAGTAAAATTACCATTAGTACAGCGAGTATAACATCCGATTGTCCGTTTCCAGACCGGATCGATCGGAATAGGCGTGTAACTGTATAACTGTGCAGTGTAACGTGCGGCAGACGTTATCTGACTGCAGTCATGTCCGAGGACCCGAGCTCTCAACCTTGGTCTATCAACAAGGATGACTATGAGCTACAGGAGGTGATCGGTGAGCTAAATTTGACCACATCATCACATGTATGATACTGTTACGAAGAGTACGATGTCTGTCGTAACGTCTGTGGGGTTCAGATGGTCTCTGTTGTTTCAGATCTCCATCGGTAATCTAGCCAGTAAGAGGTTCATGGCGCTAGCCATGCTAACTAGCCACTCGACATGCCAGCAGACTGTAATGTTGGCAGACAATGGCTGATAGATTTGATGAATTGAACATGTCCAGTAGATACAATATGGGCTGCATGTTGCTCAAAGAATCGATACATTTGATAATGTGTGCGAGTTATCAAGACACTGGAAGGTCTTTTGATGCCCGTGCCGGGCAGACTGTAACTTAGCCTGTGTTTGTTTGGTGTTAGGCTGCCAAGTCAAGTAACGTTAATACAGATAGGCTGTTAACTAGATTGAGGTCTGACGTACAGTGGAAACGCTTAAATAACTTCTAACCACACAACTAGTGAGGAGATGGCTTTCATTTCACGGGACATTTTGGGTTTGGTATTTTAACAGCTTTTGATTAAGAAAATTGTCATTAGTCAGAGGAAAACCAAACACGAATGTAAGCCAGTTCCTTAAAATGTGAAATTAAGAGCAATGTGAGATAACATAGTCACTTGGTTTAATGTATCTTAATTGCAGAATTGGACGTTTGTGCATTGCAAACGTTTAAAGCAAAGTTTTAACAGTTTTTGTTCTCATCTATATATTGTGGAAGCTGTGGTCTTCAGCATCTGTCATTCTACCACTTTTCTCCAGTTTTAATTTGTTTCGTGTTTTTTTTGTCACTGGTATAAATACATATTTTACATCAACGTTTTATGTTAAACAGGGAGTGGAGCAACAGCTGTGGTCCAGGCAGCGTACTGCAAACCCAGGAAGGAGAAAGTGGCCATTAAACGCATCAATCTTGAGAAATGCCAGACCAGCATGGATGAGCTCCTGGTAATTTCTGTTTACTGTTCATAATATAAGACCCTCGACCACAAGCCATTTGATTAGGATTAAGATTCTGCTTTAACCTGTTGTTTCTAAATAGTAGTTAATTCCAGAAGGATAATGTGTCCTGTTCTGAATGACTGCAAGATCACATGATCACACTAACAGTTTAATACACACTGTCACACAGAATCAGAGCGTTGTGTTATATTCATTTTTTTAAATAAACCCCTAAATTTAACCTCATGGTACTTAAGTCAGTACAAAATATTAACATACTATTGATAATTACTTTATTCTGCACGTGTGTAAGAAAACAGCAAAGGTTGGGGTAGATTCTACAAAATCCACCTATAAGATTTTGTTGCTTGTGTGCACAATGGGCAGTCTATAATGTTTGATAAGTGGACTGCTGCAGTCTGCAGTTTTAGAGATTACGCAACATACATCTGATCCAGGGCCTGTCTTGTTTACCTCAGTTAATGATTTTTTTTGCCAAATGACCGGTTTATAAGCTAACTCGGGTCACGGTCAAGGCAACATGTCTGTCAATCAGAGGCGGATTAAACTGGCACAGGCACAAGAAAAGACTTTCCTGTTGTGTGACTGCACTATAGATCTGTTAGAAAACAGAGACTGGAGGGATGTTTAATATTATTATTATTATGATAGAATTGTGTCTTACTGATTTAGACTTGATTTAGCTTACTTAATTTAGGTTTGTGTACAAATGTAAAGTGTTAAATTCTAGATTTAAAGTGTTTTTTGAATATCTGCGGCCATATCTTAACACAGTTTAATTAACAGAAGTAGTAGCTTGAGCAATCTGAATAGGACTTTTATTTGCATTCATTTACCAGAATCTTTCAAAATCGTGGTTTATATTTAACGTTCACTGCGCTTCCTGACATTTTCTTCCTTTTTTTTAGAAAGAGATTCAGGCAATGAGTCAGTGCCATCACCCAAATATTGTGTCTTATTACACCTCCTTTGTGGTCAAGGATGAGCTTTGGCTGGTCATGAAGTTGCTCAGTGGTGGTTAGTTTATTCATTATTAATATTCCATATTGAATGTGTTATTAAATCCATAAAGAGATTATTACATGATTTTAAAGTACTACACAATACATGGTCTTCCGCTCATCTGTTTGCAGGCTCAGTTCTTGATTTTATAAAGTACATCATTTCCAAAGGGGAGCACAAATCGGGTGTCATTGATGAACCCAGCATTGCCACCATATTAAAAGAGGTGCTAGAGGGTCTGGATTATCTGCACAAAAATGGCCAGATTCACAGGTATATGTATATGTCGGCAATGCGACTTTGTTTGAGGTCTTTTATTGAAGCATTAAGCCACGTGAGATTGTCTGTGTAAAGTGGCGTATTGGTTTTAAATGCCGCTATCATGAACGAGCACTATCATAAAAACAAGGCTTTAAAAAGATTTCCAATATAAAATGTGCGGCCACAGCTTTATAGGCATTTTATAACTGCTTTAAATGCAGCTCATCCAATTAGAATTTAGGCAGAACTGTCTGTTGTTGCACTACTTCCGTTTCATTAATTTTGTTGCGCTCCTGCTTGCTGTCAATACACTGACATGGGCTGTTCTCCATACAGGGATGTAAAAGCTGGAAATATTCTTCTAGGAGAGGACGGCTCTGTTCAAATAGCAGGTGCAGTTTCACTCTCAATGCATTTTTTGTAAACCTTCTTCTAATCTTGATGATCATTACAAAGTCAATTAGCAACGCTGATTAAATAAAAATGTACGAGTTTCTTTATAATGATACAGAATATGAATACACCAGAACTGAATACACCAGAATTCCTAAATATACAAATATAAGTTGGTTGTTGATAATTATTTTCTGCTTTTCCTAAAGACTTTGGTGTTAGTGCCTTTTTAGCAACTGGTGGAGACATGACCAGAAACAAAGTGAGGAAGACATTTGTAGGAACTCCATGCTGGATGGCTCCAGAGGTCATGGAACAGGTTAGTGTTGACCAGGATTCCAACTATCCCTACAATTGTCTTTATACATTTAGGTAACATATAACAAACAGCCTTTGTTATAAGGTTATTATGATTGGTTTACACAGGTGAGGGGTTATGATTTTAAAGCCGATATTTGGAGTTTTGGCATTACGGCTATAGAGCTGGCAACTGGAGCTGCTCCATATCACAAATATCCTCCAATGAAGGTAAGCAGCAGGTCACTGTTGGTGCTCAGTTTGGAGAATCTGTCATAAAACTCATATTTTGTTGTCTTCCTTTTTTGTCTTACTCCCCATTTTTGGTGCCATAGGTTCTTATGCTAACCCTGCAGAATGACCCTCCCTGTCTGGAGACTGGAGTTACAGATAAAGAGATGGTCAAAAAGTATGGAAAATCTTTCCGGAAGATGATCTCTTTGTGCCTTCAGAAGGATCCAGAAAAACGGTAGTGCAATACGGAATTATTCCACTGACGTAGTCATTAAAAATTTCCTTTAGTTTTTTGTGTTTGGTTTAGGTCCTATTAATATTAATACATTTCATGCTTTTTTAAAACAGGCCTACCGCTGCTGAGCTTTTAAAACACAAGTTCTTTACAAAAGCCAAGGTGAGATACTGCAGCATACAGTTGCATAGATACAGAAAATGAGTGGCAAAAAGTTAAGTCAACATTTCCTCACTGGTAATCTGAGCACACAAAGGTGTAGTTTGTTTGGTGTAATTACAGCTTCCAGCAGCCCAGTTATTTTTCTAGTTTGGCTAAAGCAGCAGTCCTCTAAACATTCCCACTGGTCCGGTATGGCTGCTTTAATGTAACAAACGCACAGGGTTAGTGTTAAGAGAGCATTTCTTGCTTACGAGATGTAGCCCACATTTTAACACATGCAGTGCTGGCTCAGCAATTTTTCCTTTCCTAACGACTATCGAAGGGAAATCTGTGCACGAACAAGAAACCCTGTTTAGCGTTTCTTAAATTTCCTTTAAGTACCTTTAGGACCTTAATTTTCGCAGTTTTTGCATAGTATGAAAATGGAATAGTGAATGTATTATTACATGTATTACTTTACGAAATGATTTGATACATAATGTAATTTTCTGTTGTCTTCTTTTAGACTTGTACATAGTATGTTATATAATAATTCCTTCACAGAACAATGAATACTTGAAAGAGAAATTGCTGGAGAGGGCACCAACAATAGGAGAGAGATCGAGGAAGGTGGGTGACAAAATTACTCCCTATTATCTAACATTTTAATGAGGGATTGTTTTTTTGCCTGAGAATAAAGAAAAAACATTTTTGCAACAGTTGGGTGTTGTAATTATAATTTCTGATATAGCTTTGAATATTTTGTGTGTGTGTGCTTCTGTAATGCAAATAGGTGAGGAGGGTTCCGGGTTCGAGCGGGCGGCTCCACAAGACGGAGGATGGTGAGTGGGAGTGGAGCGATGATGAGCTGGATGTAGAGAGTGAGGAAGGCAGGGCTGCAGTGGCTGCGTTACGGGTAAACACTTGTCTACTGTACCCTCATCTAGTCTATAGATCTTAAGAAAGCATTTAAGTCTTTAAATATTTATGTTTGTCTTTGCTTAGTCACCAAGAGTAAAGGAGGATGCCATGCAAAATGCTGAGGTAAGGGATCGGTCTTAGTCCCTAAAACTGCCCACTTTGATTTATTTGACTTTGTGTGCTGAGTTGTGCGTCTGCTTGCTTTGAAGATGTTTGCAGCAGATCCGCCAAGTTTTCTGCAGCCAGCACCTGCAGGAAAGCCTGAAGCATCACTCAGTGTAAACGAAACGATACCAACGTCCTCTCCAGCCTCTCAGGTCAGTGCTGCTGTATTGAAACCTAGCAATCAGTCTTCATTTGAAAGCAGTGGGACCGTCCTAACAAATGTGGGTGATAATTGATGTTCCAAAGGAATAGTTTACACAGTGATGTTTACACAATAGTTTACAAATGATGAAATCCTTTAATTACTTATTCAAGTGTATATTTTTTTTAATCCGGTATGCTGTTGTTTTCCTTGGAACAAAAAGTAGGCATGTAACTTTAGACTGATTTTGATTATATTTTTATGCTGTTATATTTTTTCCTTTTATGAATAATAACAGAAAATTAATTTATGCTGATGTTTATGTCTATTTATGTTTAACTTGTTACATCTTTGAAATTGTGCCCCAGCAGGCTTTTGGTGGACCGACACCGGCAGAGCAGGACTTGTCCAAAATCAGCCTGGTCCTAAGACTAAGGTATTTAGCATGATCAGTGACTTTAATTAAAAAACAGAATATAGTACATATATTTATGAGCAATGAAGAATATTGTAAAACGTCATAAATATTGTAAATGGGTATCACATTTTGCTACTGTGTGTAAATGGCATTTGGTGTGTGGCCAATTGGAAAATAATAATGTTTTAAATTGCTTTGGTGTAGAGCTGATAGCAGGTCCATACAATTCTATCATGTAATCAGTTCACATTTAATTCGTAATCAGCTCACATTTTAATCAGAATACCTTCTGAAATGTGCTGTTTTCACTTATTTTTGTGTGAAAGTGAAAAAAGAGATTTTCTTTGTCTGTCTTCTATCAGGAATGCGAAGAAGGAGCTGAATGATATCAGATTTGAGTTCATGCCAGGACGAGGTTTGTGCAATTTACTGGCTGCTCTGTAGTGTCACATTAGCCATAAACTTTAATCTTGATCTCAGCTCATTAAAAGTGTGTGTAATTCAACCCTCTGTCTATCCAGACACAGCCGATGGAGTGTCTCAGGAGCTTGTGACTGCAGGTCTGGTGGATGGGAGAGACTTAGTCATTGGTGAGTGTGTAAAGTCCACGAAATCTGACATATAACAATAAGAAAATATGACCCAGTTCAGACTGATAGTAAAAAGCAAACATTGGTATCCTGTGTTTTAACTTTGGTTTCTGGGTTTTATTTAGTTGCAGCCAATTTGCAGAAAATTGTTGATGATCCTCAAACCCATAGAAACGTCACTTTCAAGCTGGTACGTTACTTTTTTATAATCATGCAGTAAATTGTGCTGAAATCACGTAGCTTCACTCAGGATAGTAGCTAGTAATTCTGGGCCTGGACAGTACGTTGTTCTGGTCCCCTTACCTTTTAAACAAATAAACTTTAGCATTGTTCTTACTTTTCAGCTACAGCTCTGACTTCACTCATTGGTGTTGTTGTTTTATATTTGCCGCCATGTTTATCTTTATGCCGTTTAGGCGTCGGGAGTGGACAGCTCTGAAATTCCGGACGACGTTAAACTCATGGGATTCGCGCAGCTGAGTATAAGTTAAAACGTAGTGTTACCAGCAACCTGGAAAACGCAGGCTTCTGTGCACAACAGACAGTGCGTTGTAAATGCTTTCATTGGCCTGAAAAAAACCACTACTGCCAAAGAAACAGAAGAAACCTGACTACACATAGGACTAACAAATGTTAAATAGGACTGTATCCGAGTTCATAGGAGAGCACTTCAAATGTTTACAGTATTCCTGTGTTGTTGTTTTTTTTGTTCTCTGTTGCTTTAAACATTTGCACAATCTGAACCAACTCCTAATACTGGTAGATGTCAAAAGAATGCCTTACTTTCAAGAGTACTACTGAGCTGTAGGTAGACGATAGCTGTGGATCTCGTGTGTGAAGTGAGTGATTGATTTTGTGTGCTTTCGGGTTGTGTCAGTGCTCCGGGGAGTGTCATTCAAGAACGGTTAATACAAATGGCACTTCTATAAAGTCAATTAAGTACACCACTCGCCAATGTGGTCAGTCATTTAGAGGCTATAGAGATCTTTTTCACATTATCCAGTAAACATGGGAGCCACTTCACCCACAATTCTGTCAAAATGGTTTTAAACGTATTGAGACACAGCTGTGCACGTACCCGCACACATTTCTGCAGCGCTCACCATAGGGATACATTCCCATTCATTTGCATGGGCTCAAGCCAGACTGCATGAATGATTTTGACATATAGAACATATGCTGATCATTTTGCTCTCATTTGCTGTTGATAAATAGACCCTTCAAGAAAACGGGATTAATCTGAAATGTGATTATAAATGTGTCTTGTCGAGAAGAACATAAACGGCAGTTGAAGTATTCAGTGTTTTTTTTTTAAATCAGATTTATTTCTGATTAAATGTATATGGTGAGGATAAATTCCCTTTAAATTCTCTAGGAATCTCATATGTGAGGTTTTGGTGAACTGAACATACTGTAGATTGTGAATTTACATGCATATCAATTGGCCACAGTGGCAGCTGTTTCAGTAGTGTTACAGATCTAGATTTGCATTTCGTGAAGGGAAATATCTGCATGCGCGACCGCAGGAGAATTGTGTCAAAGGTTTTGTTAAAATTAAACCGAAAAAGAGAGGCTAGCCGGAGGGATGCGAATAGGCAGCTGTGACTATATCAGTGGCAGATGTTGAACATTTTAAAACTTTAGGAATTCATTTTTTACAAAATGTATAAACGCTAAAAAGATCTGAAATTCTACCGAAAAAGTCTAAATGAAGTATATGGAGCTGAATTCGTTACAGAATTGTGTGTAGAAAAAAATTACATTGGAAAATTACATTGAATTACATAACATGTCATGCAAGCATTGTGATAATTAGTTGGTTTGTTCAACAGTGCTGCTGTGTCCCTTTCAATCACTGACCAGCAGAAAATAGTGACTTCAAGAACCAGCCAGTTGGCACAGTGTTCCTCTGTTTGTGTCTATGTAAATATTTTAAGTCCATTGCACCTGCTTAATATTGTCTGCCTCACATGATGACTGGTTCCACATGTATATAGACAGAAAATGTGTCCACATGCAGTTGTTTTTCGTTTCCTATATAAACAAGAGTAACATTGTCATTCGTTATTGCCTGTAGTTTTTGAGCAACAACAGGTTTTTTATTATTTTTTTTGCTGGATTGTTTCTAGAAAATTCTACACTCCACTTCAACATTTAGTTTACTGATCATTTTCTCTCTTCGTCTCTCACAATGAAGAGTCTTTTTTAAAGGTGATTTTAAACCGCTGAAAGTTCAGACACGATCGGTGATTTATTTGCTGTTACTTTTGCATTTGTTAGTGTGTATGTGCAAATGACTGGAGTTAAAAAATAGTATGAACACAACAATGAATGTGGGTGGGGTATATAATGAGTACTTGATCACAAAAAACAAAATCATGTAAATAATTGGTGTTGTTTATAAATAATATAAACCGTATACCGTTCACAGTTGGCCTTTTTATGGAATGGACGTGGTGGTTTGTCACAGTTTGGTTGTCTGTGGTCACCATTATGGGTTGTGTGTCAGAAAAACACTTGGCTTTCACTATTGCAAATGTATAACTGATTGAAATCTCACTGCCCCCAATCTTTGTTATTGTCTTCGTTTAAAGGTATCGTAAGAAAGTGTTTGGAAGGAGGCTTAGAAGAAATGCCTGTGGTTTGTTTGTCAGTTTTGTGTGTTTAAGCTCTGTGATGATACGGTTAGCAACTCAATACAATGGCATGTCACATTACAGTACAAATTTCACACATTTAAGACACAGTAAATATGCTGTTAAAGCTTAAACACAATTATTTCACAGATTTTTTAAAAGTTAGAAATGCTGCCCTGTTGTTACGTTATCACATCTTTATCTCATTCTATTATCTTTATTATCTCATCCTTTTCACTTTCACCTCTTTCAGTGAGATAACAGCAAGATTTATTTTCACGTGCGTGTGCCAGTGGCTGGCTGTCCTTTTCCAGAATTTGTTGGAAGTTATTCAACGAAGCACTTTGAAAATTAAAATTGTAAGCTTGTTTCCCTAAAGGTACCTAAACTTTGTATGCAAAACTGATTTGACTTCATACAGAGAAAACATGCCCCAAAGAAGGAAGCTGTTCTCTCTAGAATACACATATAGTTTTCTGTGGTGATGTTTCTGTGTTGAGGTGAGGTGAGTTATCTGAGATCATTCCACCTGGTGCTTCTCTCTCCTGTTTTATTTCTGCAGGGCTGCTGTATATTTACACCAGGCATGTGAATACAGTTCTTTCAATAAGGAATTAACTTTCGATATCTTGGGGGACAATTTAAACATTTTCAATTCAATAATTGTACAACTTTAGTGTTTTATTTGGTTCATGTTTCTGAACTGTAAGGAATGACCTGTATACAGCAGCAGTGGAGATTACAGTCACTTGATATGTTGTGTTATGGGGATATGGTAGAACACTGTATAGTATTTCACCCTTTTCAGTGCATGTGTATTCAATTATTTTTAATAATAATCAATAAAGAATGAAACAACATTTTCCCCGCAAGCTTGCTGTGTACATGTGTGCTTCATGATCTGCAACAGCTCTCTGTGACACTTCCCAAATTACTTGTTTATGTTATATTGTTACACTTTTGTTTTCTGTCAGCACTATTTATGATGCTGTTTGTCTGCTTTGGATGTAAAAAATGACTCAAGTTCCCCTTTAGTCACTGCGTGCTTCTCTTCTGATGGTAATGTGAAATGATTATGCAGGAAATACCAGAAAAGTTATAACAGTCATAGTCCCAAGGTCACTAACAGTATATTTCTGTTACAAAAAACATTTTCTAGTGTGGATTCCAAAATTATTGAACCAAAAACAAATGGAGCTCACTATTTATAAACTGGGTCATCATAACCTTGTCATTTAAAATGAACTTACTGTATAGTTATAGTCTGCACATGATAAGACACAAAAACAGACTGATTGACCATAACGATAAGCCATAATAGTTTTAACACAATACTTTGAACTTTGCTTGTCATATATGATGTTCTGATCAATTTACATGGTCATGCTGTTAAACATTCATTTGCTCTTTTATTACATAACTGTCTATTTCAGTATCCTTGTCTCAATAGTGTGATCACTCGCCCAAGCTTCTTTTAACGGCTATGGCTGATTTTGGAGAGATTCTTGATGCCATAGGAGGATTTGGGCTTTTCCAAAAGCTTCTCCTGTTTGCACTCTGCTTCCCGAACCTCATACTGCCTTATCACTTTTCCAGCCTGGTTTTCAACAGTGACAACACAAACCACCATTGCAACACTGACTGGATCCTTCAGGTGGGTCCAAATCTGACAAAGGAAGAGCAGCTCCAGCTGGCCGTGCCCAGGCTCCAGGATGGCTCCTTTGATCCCTGTCTGATGTACAAGCCGGTGAATTGGAGTCTTGCTGCTATACGGGAATATGGCTTGAATGAAACCACTTCTTGCATTGATGGATGGGTTCATAATGATACCATGTATGATGCAACTATTGT
>JAZGTJ010006275.1:0-25343 GCA_036877575.1 Botia almorhae | reverse complement strand
TCAGCATTAAATAAAGGGTAGCGTGGGGTGATGAGTGGGTTTCTGGAGACCACCACACCATTAATAACAGCAGGGTGAACTACACCACAGTGTGTCCATATCATTTAGGGTCAAGGGAATACTTGGTGTGAATGTGGATGTTAAATACACAATGCTACACAATACTCGTTCCACATCCCCTGTAGAGAATAAATAGAGCAGATTCTCGTCTAAAGCCTCACACTGTCCGTTACAGAAACATGAGCTCTCAGGTGAGACAGAACTTTGAAGAGGCGTGTGAAGCAGCCATCAACCGTCAGATCAACATGGAGCTGTATGCGTCCTACGTCTACCTGTCCATGGTAAGAGACCGTCTTGGTGAAAGGCATGATGGGAAGGGGCACAGAGTTCAGTTTTTGACCTTGGTGTTCTGGAGTGTTTCAGTAATGATGTGTTTGTGTCAGGTCTGTTGATGAGTTTCCTTGTTTCATGCAGTCGTATTACTTTGACCGTGATGATCAAGCTCTTCACAACTTTGCAAAGTTTTTCCGCCATCAGTCCCACGAAGAGCGTGAACACGCAGAGAAACTGCTGAAATTTCAGAACCAGAGGGGAGGGAGGATCTTTCTGCAGGATATAAAGGTGTCTGTGTGTGTGTGTCTGTGTGTTCAGTTTGTTTGAGTGACTGGAGTGGGAGATGGTGATAAAGCTCAGAGTTTGGGCAGGGTTATTATCTGTCACCACCACTGAAGATAAACTTCAACCAACTGGGAACATGTTTTTCTTTCTTTATGTGATTAAAAACATTTATACCCTGTGAATGGTTTTTGTGGTGCTACACATTTGGGACAGATGTTTGACATTATGAGTTATTTTCGTTTGGGTCAAAATTCCAAATAAATAAAAGGTGTGTTTTTATGTAAAAATATACTAAATTTGAGATGATATAATGAAATTTAATTATCAAACTTATTGTGTGTGTGTTTGACAGAAACCTGAAAAGGACGAGTGGGGAAGCGGAGTAGAAGCTCTTGAATGTGCCCTTCAGCTGGAGAAAAGTGTCAATCACTCTCTCCTGGAGCTGCATAAACTCTCCTCACAGCACAATGACCCTCATGTAAGTGATTTGTGCCTGACGTTACACACAGATCTCATTCACAGCCGGTACAAACTAAATGCTCTCCTGTTCTTTCCCACAGATGTGTGATTTCATTGACACACACTACTTGGATGAGCAGGTGAAGTCCATCAAGGAACTGGGCGACTGGGTGACCAACCTGCGCCGCATGGGTGCCCCTCAGAGTGGCATGGCCGAGTACATGTTTGACAAGCTCACGCTTGGCAAGGAGAGCAGCTAAAGCAACGTCCATCTTTTCGAGTAGATTTCCTGTGGAAGTGTTGATTACGCTACATGCCATCAGATTCTGTTTTGTTTGATTTGCTGTTTTATTGAGAGATCTGTTGTGTATTCACTTTGTTCAATTATTTTGCTGTCCTGCTTTGTTTAAAGTGGCACTTGACATCATGCGCTGTATTTCCAGCTGGCTGTTCATTGACTTTACCTGCATGTGCTTGTGATTTGTCAATGCAGTTATATTCCAAACCAATAAAACAAGAGACTTCTGGGATCTGAACATGACTTGTGATTCATTGTGTTTCTAGGCATTAGGGTATAAACCAAAAACGACAGACTTGGTCGAAATGAAAAGTCTTCCAAAAAACGTTTAATCCAAAATGACTGACTTCCTGTTTGGTGGAACTAATGAATGTCATTTTTAAAGTTGCCCGGTCTGATGAGTACAAGACATTTAAAGGGACTCAAAGCCCTGAAACCCTTGGAAAATTTAAATAATCCAACAATAGAGCCCATCCACACACCATTACTTGGGCCCTAAATATGCAGCTGTAATGTCACCTTGCAGGTGCATATTGGATGTCACGACTAATCCAGACAGTTTAGTTATTACAATGCTGGATCTTTTATTAAACATATATTACAATATAACAAATCTTTATGAGTCTGTTGAAAATGTTTATACTGCTGTATAAGGGTGAAGTAATTGGAGAGAGTAGCAATATTTCACCCAGATATGTGACATCAAACACACCTGCTATTCTCTTAAACATGCCATAAACAGTACAGTGTGAACAACCATTCTCATAATGTTCAGTCATAATCTGAATTTATAGATACATTTATCATTTATAAAAAGTATTTTTGTTTCACATATAACATTTAACTCAATGAATCTTAGAACTAATTTTATATAAGAGATAAAGTAATGATGATTTGCTTTGATTGTTACATGTCACAAAGAGAATGTTTTAAAAAATATATATTTTCTGCTGACAAGCTTCCAGTAACTTAAAGATCTTGAAATGGTTGTTACAGCAAATCACAAACATGAGACATGAGGACATGCTGAAGGAGAGGAACACTCATCCTTCCACATGCATGTAATGTGATGCTGAGTCATAACCACACACACAGTGGCCTGTGTCTCACAATCACATGTGAGTGAGCTTGACTGCACGTGTGTGTGTCTACATTAATGTTCTCTTTACTGCATTTGAGAAATTATTTTATTGTGTTTATTCATTTTAATTATTCATCTATATTACACATTTGTTTAGTTGAGCACATTTTGACAATGCATCATGTAATATTTTTTTAATTTAGGAAAGAATTAACCCAGAATTGTCAAAAGAAATGTTTTTAATTTTAAATAAGTTTGTAATGCTGTAATTAATCTCAGAGCTGATTGGCTTAATTCATGGCTTTGAACTCACTAAAATTTTGTTTTCTATTGTAAAATACTTCTGGAGCCAAAGCCGATGAACAACTGTAGCATTCTGTTTTCCTTTCATTTTTACAGTCAGGTTAATGTCTCAAACTTTCAATATTTTTGTGTGTGCATGTAAATGAATTTAATTATCTATAGTTCAATGTTGGGATGTACAATATTTATTGATTAGTGAATGTTTTGAAAAGTAGTTGTTTGGTTGGTACAGCAACTGTGCATGCAACACTAATTGTTGTCATGTATTTCTGTTTAGTTCTGGTCACTAACAGCTGAATTGTCATATCCGTGTGTAGGTTCTCAAATTCTGTAAGACTTTGATTAAATCATTAGAATTTGAACATACATACACATAATTAAGTCTGCTTCTCATCTGATTTAATCACGGGTCACAGGATTTAACATGTTAGCTGAATTAGGAGAATTATAAATCATCCCTTTTGACGATATGTATGCCAGATGCCTCTGAGGCAGCCTATCAATGTTGAGTTGTTGGTGCACACACGTCCTCTAGAGAGGGATGTACAGCAGGGTCCATACCTGCCAATTCACTTCAGGGCACAGAACTCACCTCTCAAAACATACCCAGTCTTCAGAGACTTTACCAGTGTGTGGAGACAAAACTTGTGTCAGTGGGTCCCGTTCACCATCGGAAGAGGTTACAAAGCCCAATTCAGGGTCACCCGCCTCATTTCAGTGGGGTTTATTCACGTTACGTATATTTATGCATTTGGCAGATGTCTTTTATCCAAAGCGGCTTACATTGTATTATACTATACATTATGTGCAATCCCTGGGGTTGAACCCATGACCCATTGTTAACACAAATAGCATCTAGAGACATACGTTTTTGAATTCATTTTGATTCTTTAAATTGCTCTCTTATAGCATATAAATTATAGCATATAAAACAGAAATCAGGCTGTACCTTCACATAACTTTTGTGTATTGACTTACAATCAGAGCTCTGTGAGGGTGACTCCACTCACTGGTCATGTCTGAGCACAACTGTACATGTTTTAGGCTCTTTAAGAATGACGTGTAACCATCACTACATTCATATGAACTTCATAGAACACTCAGATACAAACTGGTGACAAAAAGCATCAGAAGTCTTTGTAATACATTTTATTTTGGCCCCTAGAAGAGCGTTTAGTCAAAGAGTCCGAATCCCATGTCATCATCAGATTCCTCAGACTCTTCTTTCTTCTCTTCCTTCTCCGCTGTAAAGTGAGAGAACAACTGTGAATGTTTTTGGAAGTTGTCCTGCACTGACACACTTTACATCTCTAACAGCATTCTGTTGACTCAGCACTACTATTGTGTTTATTGTATGATTTTAAAACTGTATGCAATATCTGTGCTTTTAGTTTTTGTCACACTGCAGGACCGTTTAAAATGAAGTAGTGAAGACAGTAAACTGACTGAAATGCTGAAGACTTAAATGGTGTGTAGATGCAGCAGTGTAAACAAACAAAAAACCTTCAGCTACTCAACATCAGATCCAACCTTAAAAATGAAAGATCTTGTCGCAGTAACTTCACATTAATGTGAGATTATTGACGTGAAGCCACTCAATATACCAATTGTTTTCTTTCACAAACGTATCGTTTCACTTGAGAAAGCATTTATTAACCCACTGAAATATTGATTCTTTTTATTATGAATGGACGTAATTTTGGGGGGTTTAAAATCTTGGGTTAATTCACTGCCATTTTAAAGCTGGAAGACAGATTATCATTTAATATAACTCAGATTGCTGAAGAAAGTCATATTCTACCAGAACGCTTGAGGGAGAGTCATTATGGGCCGATTTCCATTTCCAGGTGGAGTATTCCTTTAACATTTATTCTTCTATTTAATAATATTACTGATTAAGAGCAGCCAAAAATCCTCTAGACTACAGAAAAACATTCAACTGCATAAACCATAATCCACAGAACAGTGTATCTGCACAAGACAGACAGAGCGAGAGAGGGGGCCAAGAGAGAGAGGGAGGAGGGCGAGAGAGAGGGGGAGGGCTCATGAGGTCACCTGCAGGTGCAGCAGCAGCAGCAGAAGCTCCTCCAGCAGCTGGTGCAGCTGAGCTGGAAACTGCCACAGCACCACCTGATGGCACACTGGCCAATTTACTGAAGCCTGTCATACAAACAAAAAAACTCATGTAATACAGCACAAACAACCAACCAAGTGGTTAGTAACAGCCCTAATGTGTCTAATGAGCTCAGCACTGCTGAGCAGCACTGCACAATCGCAGCTTTTCTCTCATGTCTGTATAATAGCATACAGTACATACACTAAATATGAATGGGAAAAAAATGGATAGAAATTTGTTTGAAAAGCTGCTTTGAAACAAAATGGAGGAAAAAATGCTACACAAGAGTGAAAGATCCTCTTACCCTGGACAATCACTTCCTCAACATTTTTGCCACTGAGCTCTGAGACGACCTACAATAATAACAGACGTTAAAAACAAGCCATGAAAAGCATGATGCACAAAGACAGAACATCCGAGAAGCGTCAAACACATTCACCTTTCCCATGCGGCTTTCGTCAGACTCGATACCAACACTGTCCAGGATCTTCTTAATGTCTCCTGTGCTGGGGCTCTCTTTGCCTCCAAGGGCAGCGAGCAGGTAAGCGGCTACGTAACGCATCCTGAAACACAACAAGACAACATTTACAATGAAACGTTTGCACAAAACGTTATATAAATAGATATATTTGTGCACAACACAAGTTCCAATATTTGCTAGTGGTCCTCAAATGCTATGAGTTCATGTGTCAATACTTGTGTATTCTCCTGATAAACCATGAAAAATGCTGAAGTCCCCAGACTGTACTTACAACTCTAATAAACATGATTTGTACAGATCACAATGTGTTTTATGTGGTAGAATATTGTCTGCAGAGCAAAACCATCCGACATCGAGAGGTCTGAAAACTCAAATGTACTGTTCACTTCACATTACAAATGAAACGTTTGATTGTTAAATGTTTTAATTTGTTTACAGTGCATAATAAACTACGGTGTAGTGCTGGATGTCCAATGTTAAACCTGGTTCATATAACAACATATTAAGGTCTGATAAACCCTGTATAAACAACACTCGTAACTACGATGTCAAAACTACCCGTTACAGACGACACATTATACACCAACACCCGTAGGCGCTATTGAAAACCCTGTAGCAGATCTTACGAACCAAAGCAACAATGAAGTTCATCATGTACTATAGATCTGCATACTGAATTAAAAACTGCACTCGACCAGTGATGGCACAGATCACAGAACAGCACATGTCAGTGCTGTTAGCTCAGCGCATCGATGTTTCACTCTCTCTGTAAGCGGTGGGGCTCGACGGGTTTTATAAACATAGTGTTTTTCGTTTCATAACTGGATGTGTTTGTTAAATCAATGATTATTGTACACTCACTTTGTGGAGCGGCAGACTCGCGTGCTCGTTAGCGGGCTTGCGTGAGCAGAAAGGAAGCGGAAAGGCGGCGAAAACCGGAAAACCTCCACGACTGACAACGTCACAGGGAGGAGCTAATCGAGAGGCCGAACTGCACGTCAATCACAACGTGTGTGGGCGGAGTCTAGTCTATTCTATTATTCTAAGATATTGGTAAAGATATACATCTACAAGTGTATTGATTTGAAAAAATACATTTATTTATATGGTGTATAGTGTGCACTGTAGTATACAGTGCCCCCAGAAAATCAAAACAATTGACACTCAATGCCACACAATGTGTACAGTACGTACACTATTTGAAGTGACCTTTAACCAACTGATTTTATTCTAAAATAAATGTATTTTAATCTATTTAATTGATATTTAAAACCAAAGGAACATGTTTTTAAGTTTCATTTGAAAAACTTGTTAATACGTTTCTACCAGCAGAGGTCGCTGCGTGTCGACCCTGCGGTTTCAAGCTCAACTTTATTTTACTTTTGTAAGTCTTTAAAAAGTTTAGAATATCACTCATCTGTGCAATAAACACAAAATGAGCACAATCAAAGACGCAATCGGTGCATTCTCTCATGATAACTGATATTAAGATATTATAATTTCAGTTGTGTATTTGCCTATTTGCATAACTGATGTCTTAAACTGTACCTGCATTCAAATAATGTCAACCAAAAATAATAAATTGGGTTATTATTTACATTCACACCGTGCTGTTGTTTTGTGCTATGGTTACACACATTTTTTATAAAGAATTTTCATGCAACTATACCCTATAAAATCACCATACAGTAGTCCATATGACTCGTGTGCAATAATACACGCCTTCTGAAGCCATAGTCAAAAATGAACAAAACTCAGTTCAGCAAGTACATAACAAGTCAGTGTTCAAAATGATCCCCTTAGCTTACTCAATTCACAACAGTACGTTATGATAATGATTTAAAAGTGTCTGAAGTGTCGAGTCTGATTTTTATGGGGATTGTTAGTTTGGCTTCTTTTGACTTCATCATATATGAACGTTTGTAAAGTAACCTGCAATGTTTATGTTTTAAACAGAGATAGAAGGTGATAGAGAAGCAAACAGGTTGCAGCTTTAACATGTGATAATGTAATAATCTAATAAACATTGTTCCTGCAGATTTTACAATCTGGCCAAAAGAAAGTCTGTTCAAATCATCTTGAAGATCTTTCACACCTGAAGTGTTTGAGTCTGTGTCTGAATATGGAGTCAGGTGTGAAGGCATGTGTGTTTTGTGTGTGTGTGTGTAAATACAGAGATACAGAAATACTGAGTGCGGGTGACAGTGTGTTTAATGTTCCAGCTGCAGTGAGGTGAAGCAGGTGTATATCAGCTTCTATCTCTCTGTTCTAACTGGAGGTTTAACCCTGAGCAGATACATTCTCACAGACACACAAGAGACACCAGCTGGTTTGCCAGCTCATCACTTGTGCTCTCAGTTTGCTTCTCCCTGTATCGTTCTTCATGCAAAGATAACACTTCAGAGTTCTTGAATTTTGTTTTCAAAGCCAGCAGTAGATTTTTCCATTTATTCTTTCTGTAGGGATGAAGCATGATCTAGATTAACAAGCCCTACATATGAGGTCTACATATGCCTTCCAGAATCTGCAAAGTAATAATTAAGACTAAAAGAAGAGGAATCATATTTGAATGTTACTGCTCTGTTTTTCACAGACAGACAATCTCAGACTTAACACCATTTTCCCCACGCAATTCTAATTAAAATCCGCTAGGAGGCGACAGTATCACTAGGTTTATATGGGGAGGATCTTAACACGCAGCCGTGTGCTAATTGGTTTGTTGTGGTTATACTATTAGAACAGCTTGGAAACCAGTAATTTGATGTGGATCACATAAGCACAGCAATGATATACTGAGTTTAATTGATTTCAAGCACAAAAAGAAAATGTAAGCAAACTCACTAGCTGTTTTCAAAACCCTTGACAATACTATCATAACAACAATACTATCATAACAACAATACCATCATAACAACAATACCATCATAACAACAATACCATCATAACAACAATACCATCACAACAACTACAATCATAACAACTACAATCATAGTCGGATTCTGCTATTTCTGTGGTGTAAAGCAAAGACGTGCAGAAACAGTTGCGTTATAAACAGCAAAGCACATATCACGTGACATCTGTGTTTGTTATGAGAAGAGAGAAGTGAGAACTTTCCATCTTTTTCACTCCTCCTCTCACTCCTTCCCGTGAGGCTCATCTCAAATAAGCTACTGATTACTGATGAGGGTTATGACAGAGGTCCTCCTAGAGCCAAAGCGCAGAAATTACTGTCTTAATATATATTAATGTAATTACAAGCGTGGTGCCCATTTGGTGGGAGGGGGATGTAAGGGGGGTCAGGGACTTTGCCCGTGGTGGCTGTGGCCACCCGACTCTGCCCCTGGTTAAGGGGTGCAGGTATGTTGTTATCAACACATTAAGGTATAATTAGCATCCCATAATGATTCTTGCTGTTAACTGTCAATCATTTACAGCTTCAAGCAGAGATGCAAATAGCTTGTGAATATCAGCAGGAATGGCAAAACACAGGCTAATTATATACAGCTAAGACAACATTCATACGCTGGGTTATAAATAGCTACAGAGAGAGTGTAGCTTTAAATAATGCATTTCATTTTTCAGTATAGTGAAGAATAACTGTGAACACGTTATCATTCACACACAAATGGTTTTAAAAGTGTAATCAATATTTATTTTTCATGTACATATATTTAACTGTGCATTTATACATTTAATGTTTTAACATTTTAGGGTTGATGGTTATTTCCTACAACACAGTTAAACACAGTTTTGTGTTCATGTTTCCACCAGCTACATTTGATGAGTTTGTCATCAAATTCCTCATCAAAGTATTCAAATCCAGTTTTCAATGCAATTGTGGTCAATTCAGTTCATCTCCTGAATTGATAGTAAGCCCATCCTTGAATTAGGAATTTTGCCCAACCCTGAAATAGCCAATAAGCACATAATTGTTCATAATGTTGAAATGAAATGTTGTTGTTGTGTATAAAATGAAATCCATCAATGATCATGAAATAAATGATACTCTGCTGCAATGGGCATGATGGTCAGCACAAGTGCTGTACATAAACTGAGATGCCATCAGCTGGACGCGACGTGAACGCGAACGCCCTCGTCTCTCCATCAAAACCTCTCTCGATACCGCCATCAGTCGAATGAAGGGACTAAGAAAAGAGGGAAAGAAATATCAAGTGAGTTAAAGAAAGAAAGAAGGAGGGAAGAGAGAGAGAGAAAGAGAGAGCTTCTCCATGGTTACTCGCCCATTGGAGGAAGGAGAACACATTTAGATTGCACTTTTTCTGGAGAGCACTTGTCCAAAGAAACGGCGTTTGTTGCTGTGAGAGGCAGTCATGCACCTGAACCGAGAGGACGAGGATCGAAAAGGTGAGACATGCAGTCGCATGTGATTTTGGTACTTTGCTGGGTTACTCTCGTGTGTTTGGAGAACGCACGCCCTTGAATAGCAGACGATGTGTCGGCACCTGGTGCCGCTTAATCTACGGGTCGGTACTGTAAGCAAGCCGTTATTTAGCACGACCCAGTGCCGATCGGATGCGTTTCTCTTTTATTTTCTACCACTGTGAGTTGCCAAACGTGCAAACAGGTGCAAACGCGTCTCTCTATACGTATGTCAGCAATAGACACACTGTATGTCCAGATGTGCTCATATCTCCCCCTGACATCACACGCTGTGCAGCATTGTGAGAGTAAATGCATTTCTCCTGATGTCTTTGAGGGAGCTGTCATCCATGCACGCGCAAGGTCATCATCATCATCATCATCTCTCATCACAGTCATCAGAGCGTGTCTGCGCGGCCGTTTACTGTAGACAGAAGGACGCCGCTCGCTCTCGTACCCGCGGCTAAGCGCGCGTTTGTAGGTTTGTCTCACAGGCAGCATGGTGCCAAAAAGAGGGGTTGGGAAGCGGTCTGATCATTTTTAAACGCAATAGTGGGAGACGATGATGGGTCGTTGTGAGTGCTTAAGATGTCCATTCGCTGGCCTCTGCCCCTCCTGTTGCGCGCGACGGGGTTTGTCAGGTGTGCACGTGTGGCATGATTTGACACAATGAGCTCCGTGCGCACAAACACACGCGTAAACTGATATAATCGCAACTGACACGAGGAGAGAAAACAACTGATTTATGTCTGTTACAAGAGGTCAAATAGCAAAACATTTTCTGTGAGAATCCGCAGTTCTGGGTAATATGTGTACAAGTGTGAAAATAAAAGCCTGAATGATTAGATTTTGTGTAAATGTAAATAATGTAAATGTAATATTTACTCGTGTTTCACACAGAGCTGCACATGAAGCGTCTCGTCGGGTTGTTCTGTTGTGGAGACTGACTCACGTGTGACATGATGCAGCGCTGATTGGTCGACGCTCGAGGGGTGTTTGGCGCGTTTGATTTCCCGCGCGTCTCAATGTGGAGACTGGCGTGCATGTGTGTGTGTGCGCGCGGGATTTACCAGCTGCTTTATCGATTCCTGCCATCACCAGTACAGTCAGCAGTGTTTCAGGGCAGTGATCCTAATGTCACTGGCATTCCTGGCATGTTTAGATGTTGTAGCAGCAGACTTACCCAGTGAGCAGACCCAGTGAGGGCCACAGAGTGGATGGTGGAGGGGTTGACAGAGGACATCTCTGGATGGAGCCAGTAGAACCCGGAGAGCTGCAGTGCTGGTTTCCAGTCACTTCCTCTCAGACTGAGAATGATGCTGTGTCTGTGATGCTTTTAGCTTCCAGCGATGATCACTGATGGTCAGTGAAGGATAAGAGGAGATGCTTTTCCATTTGAAGCTTGATGCGCCCGGTCTGAATATCTGAATTTCTTATTTTTGAATAATCACTGTACTGAGAACAAAAAAATGAAATGTGCCAAAGTGGGAACTGTTACCCATTTCCAGCAGAACGGTGCTTGTGCACAGATGCTGTTTCTTCAGTCCAGAACTCACTCCTCTGGTGTAAACACACAGAAGGCCAGAGGTGGTCTGTTATGTCTTAATATTGTGTACTGTCAGGTAACTGTCAGACCTCTTTTGTAAAGTATTGTAAAGATCTTATAGCACAATCTCCAGCTCTCAGTGGTTCGCACTGCTGTAAATCTACAGACATCTTTGTGATTTAAGGTGCAGTTTTTATGATGATCACAGAGTGAGTGCTGTGCTCGAGATAAACCTGACAGAATAGTTCAGATGCTACAAGACTGAGATGACATAGACAGACACAGATGAGCGAGAGACTGGAAGAAAAAGAGAGACAGGTGGACTTGCTATGATAACATTTCAGACAGTCGCCTATCTGTGTGCCAAATTCCATAACTTTTGTGTGTATCACTATGGGCTGCCATAGACTTCAAGAGTGGAAGAAGAAGAAGAAAACTAATGGATACAATATGGATTCCATGTCTGCAAAACTAACATTTTTAGGGTAAAACTCTGACATCAGGAAGCATCTGCCCATACAGATGTGTTTAATAGAGTGTTCTCCAGCACACAGTGGTCTAATACAGTTCAGTACACTTCTGTCATTCATTATCCAGGAGCTGGGCCTCTGGATCAGAGGACAGGGAGGATGAGAAAGAGAGATCTCCAGCTGAGTGCTAGCATATATGTGTGTTTGTGTGAGAGACATTCTGTAACTGTTTTTGGATCAGTTCCGCCACACTCGCCTCACTTTCTTCAAAACCATACTTGTAGAGTAAAGCATTGTGGTAAAAGAGAAAGTTCACATAGAAAGACAGGAGCAAAGGCTGGAGTTCACACGAGCAAAACTCACACACTGATATATGGGTGACAGGGCATTGTTGTGCAGTTGCTATCTAGGTGGCTGTTTGTGTTTGTGGGCCACATGCCTGTCACTATGAAATATATATGACAAATGTATGGAGAGAGAACCTATGAGTAATGACAAACACTCATAATCATTGAATCAGAGCTTATTATTAAAAACATTATTAAATGTTATATTTAATGAACAGTAACTATTTTATTAATAAATGTTTTGAACAGAAAGCAATCAGATTTAGCAACTCTAATACAAGTCATGACAAGGAAGGCTGCAAAACTAGTAAAAAAGGCTTGTAAAAATTGTAATAAAGACATTACTGCAATATTCACAGCTTTGTCTACATTTATACTATAAATGTTCTGAACATCTCCCAGCCCTGCTAATAATGTGTGAACAGAGAATAAAAGTATAATAAAAAAGATGAATGCAGAGAGAAGGACAAGAGCAAGGTAGGTCAAATAAAGGTGGAGAGCAGAGGAGAATACTGGAGAAGAACAAAATGTTGATGAATGGAACTGAAGAAGAGGAAATGATTGTTGAAAGCTTCAAGCCTCTAGGAGCAGTGCTTTGTCTTAATGTCAAAAGGGAAAGGATTGTGGAGGAAATGAGGGAAACAGAGAAGGTGCCAGAAATGAGACTAAAAAAAGGAGTGATGTAGCATGAGACTTGGAGAAATCAGTGGATAGGAAGAGATGAAGGGCGAGTGAATTGTCAAGCATTTGCTTTGGAGATAAATGAGGGACCATCTTAACCCAGTCAATTCGGTGTTACTGTAATATCTGTCCATTTTTTGGAAACATTTATCATGTCAGGAACGTTGAGGTCTGACCTGAATGAATGAAATGAAAAAGATCTTGTTTTTATGACATTAGACGCACACACACTGATAAGTGTGTACTCTGTCAATATATTAAAGGAGTAGTTCACCCAAAAATCCTGTCATTATTTCCTCCTCTTTCTTCAGTGCAACACACAATGAGATGGGTTTCTTTGACCTACTTTCCCACAAAACAATAAGTTAAAAAAGCTGTGAAGCTACCATGAAAAGTAGTTCATGTACCCTGTGTACACTGTACACTTTATTTATGAAAAAGAATAGCATGTATTTTGTATTTTGTTCCGTGTAGTACTTTGTTTTAGTATCAGTGACGTCAGACCTAACACAAATTTACATTCCACAGAAAACAAAACAGCAGCCGATGGGTCTGAAACACAATTAGATTTTTGGGGGTACTGTTCCTACACAGGTCCGATCCATTCTGATAACTGTGTGAATGTGAGGCTTCCAGCAATATGCTTACAATCCTCAGAATGTAAATGAGCTTGTTTCAGCTGACACTTATCTGAAGACCAGGCAGAATGGGGAAGAGAGAGAGAGAGAGAGGTCAGTAGCACAGTCTGGGTAGTTTGAATTTATGGGCCCTTTGTAATAGATGGCAGTAAGTGACACGAGGCTTTGGCACAGGTGGGATTCAAACAGCAGTTAATACAAAACACATCAAACATCATATTTCAATATCATGTAATAATCCAGGAGTGACTAAATGGGGTAATGGGGTGTTTGTAGGCCAGTGTTTCTTACCAAGTTCGGCTTTATTAGCCTGCTATAATTGGTCTTAACTAGAAAAATACTGTTTTGTTAACATTTTGTAATGTATTAAGTGTTTTCTGTGATTTAATTGATAGTTAAATGGTTTTATAATTAAAACTGAAATGTCATTGATTACAAATGTCAGTCTTTAACTGCATGTTGTCATGTGAACAACCAAGCAGAAATAATATTGATTTTAGTTCAGTTCAGTGGCGGTTTTAATTTATTGGCATACTGTTGTATTTTATGCTCTCATAAAGGCGCTTCACTATGCAATTATTCTGGTTGAAGTCTCGTTACATACTGATAACAATCACTAGTGTGGTCTAAATACATATATCTGTGGACCATAAAATAATCATCCAATCATTGCACCCGGTCTGAATGCATAGAATGTCCTGCTTGCCTGTCAAACTGTGTGTGTGTGTTCATGTGTTGGAGGAGGCGTGGCCTTGCCGAGTGCGCTAAGGGGAGGGATTTGTTCAAATAAATCATAAATACAACCAAAATTGTAACAGTGACGGATGTTCTAATAATTGTTCCAGAAATAATGTCATCAAACAGACCTCTCCCTGAAAGGTCATACAGTTAGCTTAACTCATTAACCTGACAAACTATGTGTTATTGTAGGTATGCAGACTTAGCACATTAATACAGAATTCAGAATTGTATGTTTTTTACAGGTATTCATCTGATTCAATGAGACTTTATCATTTTCTGTGTGTCAGAAGCTTTGGATATGACATCATTGTGAATATCACAATAGTAAATGTCTGAGAGCGCTCTGGCAGTGATGTAAGACTGTGAATTAGAGGGTGCAGAAATAATGTATTTATATACCTGCAGCAGGTGCTTTTATCCAAAGCAAAGAATTCTGAGTGACTGTTACAACTTGACACAAAAGTGTGTCATGAACGTTGCCTTGACAAAGCTTTGAAAGTGTAAAACAGTTTTTACCCATTTTGTTTTGTTTTTCTTTATGTAGTTTGAATCTTTGGGCAGTTTGAAGAGAGATTGGATGTTTGAGTTGAGCTTTGAAGGTTATATAAGCTTTGTGTAGTTTGAAAACATTTTTATATGGCCGTTACAGTATGTGGCTGGTGAGTGTTGTGGGAGGCTGAGAATGTGCAGAAAACAAAATGCCTTTGAATAAACTCCTCATCTGATGAAAGATTGTCTTCTGTGTTCACAATACGTGTTAAAAACAGAGTATCACCTCTGAGAACATACTGTAAGTTCCAAACACTGGTGTACCAGCAGTAGAGTTACTGGATGGTTGTATATTGCAATAGTGGATGTTGACTGAAAGCTGCAGGGGTTACATAAAGAATGTTTGGTCTTGAGAACACAAACACTGTGACCAATGCTTTTAAAAAACCAGTATGATACACACACATAAACACTGGAAGTCATATATATGCACAAACAATAAGAGACACACGCACACGGACATACACTCAGCTCAGTGCAGGAACAGATGGTGAGATGCATCTATTCTCAGACAGACTGACAGGTGTGCCAACACACAACACACTGTGAAAATACAAGACACTAATGTTCAAATAAAAGTGTAATATCTAGTGCTGAGTACTGCAACCCTTCGGATTCAATTCCATTTGATTCTTATTTATATGTTTAAATTTAATTTGATTTCGATTCAATGTCAGTTAATTATCAATATTCAATTAAAAATGGCAGATGTGGAATGCATATTTAAATGTAATTGCAGGTAACTGAAACACTCCTAATTAATATATAACTGGGAAACACATTTATATTAACAGCAGCCCACACAGGACGAGAGGTGAAGCACAGAGAATATTCACATCCTCTTACTGTCTTTCTCACAGGATTTACTGACACTACATTGTAAATTATAATTTGATTATAATTAATTATAATTATAATTTGAGGACAGTGATTCTCTCAGTTCAGTTGCGTAATGGGGAAATTAAAAACTCAATTTGATTGAGCTGACCTAATGTGGTGGTCTTAAGTACAGATCATTTAAAAAGCAAAAGGACTAAACTAAGACATTCCAGTGTATATATTGTTGTGTTTATCCATTTTTTGTCACGCTGCCCTAGTAATATCTAACTGTAATAACCCACTAATCAATGGTCACTCAGTGATGTTGACCTGAATTTATTGCTGCTTGTTTGTGTGTGTTTGTATGTGAGGGAGGACCAGACGTCAACACCAGTGTAGTAAAAATGACCAGCCAACAGCCCTGTGAGGAAAATGGCTAAATAAAATGACATACTGATTAATGCCTTAATGAAAACCGCAGAATGGCTTCTAGGGTTAATTAGCATTTATTTAAAGCACATCTCAAATGTAAGCCAAGTATGTGATAAATCAAAATCAGTCTGCCTTTAGCAAAATATACGAATAAAGAGCTGCTGTACTTATGCGTGAGGCCGAAAGCAGCTTCCCTGTAGCTCGACTGGTATAACGCGACACCAACGCCAAAGTCTTGTGTTTGATTTTGCACGCAGCGCACATTCTGATAAAATATATACCTTGAATGGACTGTAAGTCTACCTAATGCATATAAATGCAACTACCAAAGACATTTGTTTGGATGTGTATGTGTACATAGACCAATGATAACGCAATATCATTCAAATAAAATAATGCAATCAGAATAATGCTTCCTGGGCAGAACAGACTGCTGTGGACTGTGGGCCAGCGACAGGCTTATTTTCAATGATATTCAAAAGAAACAAACAACATGTATTGACTTATGAAACCAGTGTTTCTGCCACAGAAATGAACCATTTTACAGTTCACACATCTTAATGTATATCATTTGTTTTTCCTCGGCAAATGTTTTTTTCTATAAACATAATGGTTTCTATACTGTACAAGCTGTATATTCTATCCACTAAACCTAACGCTCACAGAAAACTGTTGGCATTTTTAATAAATGAAAAGAATCAGTATTTAGTATGTTAAGTGGTTTAGTTTATGAGGAAGTTCACTTTCAAACACTTTTAACTTGGTGGTAAAATCGGTGTAATGGCCTCATTTCTCCTGCTTATAGCTGTATTATGATGCATTAAACACTGATCCTTTAATTACTGTCTGTGTTTATATCAGATGTGACTGGATGATTTCACCTCCAGAACAGTGTCTGTCAGCAGATGGCAGCTGCAGACTAGAAGCAGCTCAACTGTGTCACATCTTGATTCACTTTCAGTGCTTTGGTATCTCATGACTCTGGCCTGAGGGGTCAGTCTGTGAAAGGGCTGCATGATGATGTAATTGCCCATTAAGCAAGTGGTTATTTTCATCTGTGATCATGTGACATGCAGGAACGAGAATGAGAAATGACGTATGATGTAATGACAATGTGGTGCACGCTGTGTCTCTTTTTAAATGTATTTCTCCTCCTAATATAGTAGAAAATGCTGCGATCTCTACAACCATATGCAGATTAGGCTTCTTGTTTAAATACTACTGCTCAGTATTAAACCTGTATTATTTAATATTACTGTAAACGTACTGTTGTATGCAGACTTGAACATTTACTGGAGAAGATGTAAGTGGGGTGTTGCACATTGTGTTTTGAAGAATGCAGATGAGCAAACACACTTTTCAGGGTGTTCTGGCTGGTTGCTAGGCAGTGGTTAGGCTAGTGGTTAATGAGTTGCCAGGTGGTTGTTAGGGTGTTCTGTGTGATTAGCATGAGATGAACAGACTGATTGATGGTGTTGAGTGTGACATGTAGATAGTGTAGCAAACCCAGACAGACCCAAAGGCGACAGATGAAAGAGATTTCTTACCATCAGCGCAGCCACAAACATGCAACATACACGGCCCCTATCTTTCTTTCTCTAGCTGGTGTGGACCCCCTCAGATCCCCAGCTTTATCAGTAGTCTGATCACTGCTGGTGTGCTGCTCATCATCTGCTGTTTGCTTTGCTGCTACTGTACAACTGGATGATCTACAGAGAGACCATGACATCCTTTAAGAGAACCATCTCTTTCTGTTTCTCTCTCACTCTCTCCTAGTTCTCTGTTCTTGCTCGTCCTGCCTTGTAAAGTTGTTCTTCCTCTCGGTCCAGCTTCCACTACACACAGTGAGCATATACACACTGCAGCTTAATACTGATGTCACTCTCCTTCTCAGTGCTTAATCCTGTTGTGTACACACAGAGTTCAGTTGAGTTCAGTTGCTGATGAGTAGATGAGTTGCTGATTTGGTCCTTACAGCGTCTACAGAAGTGTACAGCAGTGACTGTCTGCTTGACACTGATGGTGTGTCTGATGTGTGTCTGATATAATCTGAAGAGGCTGATGCTCCTCAAAGATCAGTGAATTATTCAAGGAATCCTCCAAGAGCCTCTTTTCAGTCTCTACAGATGCACAGAACATCAAGTGCTACAGTCATTTCCAAAACACAATGTCATGTGTGATTTTATTTCTTTAGAAAATAATCTTATATTATTGATCTAAAAATCATAAAAACATTCTGTTACAGAACGATGGATACAGGCTTTAAATATGGAAATAACGCAACACTGTCCATGTGTTCTCGTGCCTGTCAGGCTGTTTGTGTATGCATGCCATGTGTGTTTGTGTACGAGTTTATGTGTATCGTGCTGTGTGTGTGTATTGTGTGTTTTTGATGCTGTGAAGAAAGAATATTATAATGTGTTTGTGAAATGTGTTTTTTAATTTCATGTATTTTATGAGTATAAAAGTGAGAGAGACAGGGAAGGATATTTTTGGTTAAATCATAACTGAGTGATTACCCCACAGGCATGCAGTGACAGGTAATATATGACACCGCACACGCCAAAAGAAGCACAGCTAAAGAACAGAGACTAAATGGATACAAATGAAAATGTAGTTCAATGGAAAGCACTGACAGGGTCACATGTCAAACTGTGACAGCTTGTGTGTATGACAGCATGAGTTCAAGACTTGCCGATTTTATGATATTATGTAAATTTACTCTTTTTAGACCCCTCTTTCAAAAGGACAACTTGGTTGAAAATTAGCCAGTATGAAAATACCAGTTTAACCCAACATGAAGTTCTTACAGGCTGGTTTGTTGTGGCCATGATGTTCACCAGCACAAACTCTTTAGCCAGCATGGTCTTTCTCATGAAACTGGTTAACAAAAAAGGTCTTTTTGGCTAAGCTAGGTAAACTAGTAAAACTTGGAGCAGTATCTGAGGTTAGCTGTCATTGCATTTATCCTGGAGATAATGACAGACGCTGACACTCCTTCAATGCATCACAATGCAGATGGACATTGATTCAGGACTGTTGTTCATGGACCTCTTGTTTGAATCAGCACTGATTCACAGGTGGAATTAAAATGCGAGCGCAGGGGAGGGAACTCAAACCACTCCACACTGGCCTCTGGAACTGATGCCCGGAGGTCTGACTGCAATAGCATGCTGCCATAAAAGCCATGTGCTTGTTATTAAAAGAACTAGTATGTAAAATGTGACTATTATCCAGTAAACTCTACCAAGCTGGAATGTTTTCCTTTGAAATCTTGTTCTGCTGGACAGAACTTTCAGCTGTGTATTTCCACACACCTTCTGCTCCGTACTGAAAATAAATAAATGTGGGATATCTCCAGTTGTAGATGGCCACATATTAAACAAAAGTTTGCACTGTACTAACTCAGTCATTTGTACTCGCTCCGAGTGTCAGTAAAAACACATCACAGGCTTCAGAACAGTCTGGCCTTACTAATAGTAATGCAGGTGTGGTCTGAAATATACAAATGAACAATGTGTTACAAGAATATAACATGCATACAAATAACAGTATACAACAAATTATTTCAACTTGGATGTGACTTAATTAGTTAAATCTGCTCGACAGACTGTAATCAACAGACTAAGTGTCATTTTTGGTGTTTTCTTTGGGTTGAGCTGCACACACGTGTATCTTAATGGGAACACTGCCTGAGAGTGAACTGTGATGAAGGATAATGACATTTAATACATGACAAGAAATGATGTTTAGCTTTAGGTGAGTCTTTAATTTGCTCATTATTGCACTGATTTTGTGAATTAGAACAATATACTGATCCTTAGGCAGTTTATAATATCTGTATGAAACCTCTTCCATGAAACACAACTGTCCTTAACTAACCCTGACTCCAAATAATTTTCAAGACAAGATCTTCAGGAGTAACTTGAGGTGTAGGTAGCAGCTGCTTCTCTTCATTACACTGTGTGTCAGTTTGTGCTTTTCAAACATTCATTATCAGTTTGCTGTATACAGACAAATTACACTTTGCTTCGCATACTTACTAGATACGCTGTAAAAAATACTGGTCTGGATTTAAAAAACACAAATTAAGCCAATTATGTACAACACTTTTCTAAAGTAATTTTCAGTTAAACCTTTTGAGCTTTAATTTCAAGTGCAGTTCATTGCAACATTATCTTGAAGAGTTCTGTAACATCTTTCTTTCAAAGGAAATCTTCCCTGGGCTAAACTGACGGTGAAACTTTTGTTACATGTGAGTATTGTCAAACCAGGCCTGGGTTCACATAAAGACTGTGCTACAGTTACAGCATTACTGTTACTGTATTCATCATACTTACACTTATACTTACTCATACTTACTCATACAAACACTCTGGCATTGGTCTATTTAAAACAGTAATCTCTGTGCAGAAAAGTACTTGCACAATTAATGTAATAACGGAACATCACCCAATTACAGGAGTTCTGTCAATTCCGCACCCTCCTGGTGTTCCAAACTCATATGAATGTGAGTCTTTTTTTAAAGATAATCTGTAAAATATTTTATATAATCACACCACATGCCAAAAGAGATCTTAATTTTAATTATCACCAATTCATTATATGAACAAAAACATTCTACAGAATATCTTATGTTGTGTTTCATAGAGGAAAGACAGTCATAGATGTTTGGAATGACATATGGTAAATGACAGAATTTTCATATTTGTGTTCACTGCTGTTTTAATACTTATCAGCAGTTTGCTTTCTAAAGTGTGAACGTTTGAAAATGATTCCCCACATCTAACTCCAAAAAACCTTCTGAAACACAGAACTGTTTTTCTAGCTATATTTCAGATCAGATTGCATAAGCAATGCACACGCACATGCGCCGCAGTCAGATTGGTGTAATACTCTGCAATTCCTCCTCAATCTACAGCTATTTTCAACGTAACTGAAGATGAGCCTGAACAATTGGATGACACAAAGAAACTTTCAGAATTGTCCTCATCATCTATGACATGCTGTGCACTGATTGATGGTGAGCAGATTTTTTTAATAAGCCAGATCTGATATCTTTAAAACAATGTGTTCTGTGCTTTCTATGAGATGGTTCCATGAATTATCCAACACACAAGTAACCGTTTCATATTTTTTCAGATGTGTCCCAAGATGATAAAAATAACTCTTTGAGTTGACAAACAGCTTTATCTGTATAATTCACATTTAAAGATGCTCTCTCCTTCTTTAACAGCCTCTGATGGATGTTGTGTAGATGAGTGTGACTTTAAAGAACTACATGTTTTAAAGGAGCAATGACAGCTAGAATGTAAACAGCAGAGACAAAACCATGCCATCAATGTAGAGTATACCTGCATATGTAATGACAATTGTAATATATTTGAATGTGATTTAATGTTTTCAAAATTTAAAATTTTGTTTAAATTTATTAAAATTAGTTAATTATGTAACTTTAAAAGACATTAACAAACATTATACTAATGTTACTGCAGGAATGTTTTTTGGTAACTTGGTAACTGAGAGAACTTTTACAGAAGGTTAGTCAACATTTTAAGAATGTTCCCTGTTAGCTGTGATTTTATTTTCTATCCATGATGTTCCTTTAACTAAAAACAAAAAACAGTTCTATGATGACGTCATGTTCCACATTCACTTCACAGACAGCATATACTTCCAATAAATATTAAAAATAGATTCAATAAAACACAAAAACTCTCGTAAGACAAGAGTCAGTCCCACACTCAGCAGTGACTAACTTCAGCTCTTTATTTCCTTCCTGTGAAATTCCATTCTGTTAGGACTGTATAAATATAAACAGGAATGTAATCAAAGTTATAATAAATAAAGTTGTCTGAATTGTTTTATGAAGTCTGGTTACAGAGCTGTTGCTGAAGTATGTATAATGTTTTATTAAAGGGTTCACAGTTCAGAGGGTGCTGCAGAACAGAAATGACCCATAAAGTCATGCAGAATGAAATAATGTGGTCTGATGAATGCATGTGCTATCATATGTGGCCCAGTCACATGTAGAAGAGAAGCCACAATACACTACAAAACTGTGAGAAACATACCAGATAAGGCTAATAGACTGTTCCAGTTTTCTCTGTTTCTCCAGTTTTTTCACTGTATTGGACGGTACGTCCGTTAGAAGGATGTGTCCTCAAATTCAACATGCAATGCATCATTACAACGTCTCTTAAACGGGCTGTGACAGGCTGTGAACATCCTGGTTAGCTGTTGTTCCTCAGCAGCAAGCCATTATCTGGATTTAATTAAAACATTTAAAAAATAAACTCAGTGTAAATATGTGTACTTCGGATAGACACTTGATTGTGTGTATGCACACTTTAAGAATGAAATCTTTGCACAATTTTATACATGAGGGCCCTGGTCAATAGGTATGAGTTACAGGCTTCATTTAACATGCATGTAAATAACAGAGCTCCAGCAGTTTGCTGCTAAACTGGCCTGATAAAGCCAGCAGTCAATCACACACAGAAGCGCGGCTGTATTTGATCAGTTTACTTTGTCTGAATAAACAGCAGCTGTGAAGTGCAGACAGTGACGGGCGCATGAATAAAACAGCCAGGAAGATCAACCGCTACACAAGCAGGATTTGTAATGTCACAAGAAGAAACGAAGATAATTTTACACCAGAACTATTAAAATGGACAAAATGAATGATTCTGAAATATGAAAAGACTGATAAGAGGAGAGAAACTTCACAGGTGCAACAGTACACAGTGCAGTGACAGTTTTCTGGTGTCAGAAATGCTAAGGTCACGGGTTTGATTTCCAGAGAATGCATATATTCATCAAAGGCTTGAATGTACTGTACATCACTGTACAGTACACTTACTGTAATGGTGGAACACAGGGAATAAATAGTGGTAGGATACAAATAATGCATCAAATAAATACAGTGAGTTGGCAAGTATGCGAGGCATGTAGCTTTGCGTTGAGTGAGTAATATCAATTTTATACAGTTTTATTTTGTGAAAACTAGATGTTTTCATGTTTGATGGATAAATCTAGCAATATTAAGTGAAGATAATGATTATCACAGGTGAAGACTTTTTGATAAATTGAATTTAAGATGCAGTCTTAATAGAAATGGTATCATATGAACTTTGCATTCATTCTTAATGTCTGGCCATTTGTGTATGAGTGTTATGACTGCAGGGGTCCTCAGATAAGCTCCCGTCTGGTCTCTCTGTATCTGGACGATGGGCTGCTGGCAGGTTGCTCTTAACTCGGACAGCTTTTCTCTATAACTACAGTCAGACACACAGCTGCAGAGTAAAGCTGTCAGCGCTGTTTGGAGTGCTGAATTACTTTCTATTGGGCATTTAAAGACTTCATTATTACTCTAAATTGTTAAGCGTCCTTCATCTTTTCATTTATGTGGTCAAGATCTCTCCAGTGGAGCGCTACACTCACACTGATCCCGGCCTGCGGTTTCTTTTTATTATTAGCTGTCGCTATGGTTACAGATATTGCGAGTGAGAGGGGAGTCAGTGGGTTGTCAGAATGACTAGATAGCTTTAAGAAATTCCTGTGTAATTAATCCACCGCACACAATTTTTACTAGTTTATCAAACAGTTTACCATAGATTAAGTGTTACCTATGCTGGTTAAAGCTGTGTTAGCAAACTAAAATCCTGACCCATCCCAATTACGTTCATAAAATGACATCATGCTATCTGCTCATCTCTGCTGTTACTTGTACAGGACAGTAGTAAACTATGTTCACTGACAGATTTAATAACAATATTATCGTAGATGGACAATGAATGTAACATTTGACATCCCAGCCGGACATTGGCTGGAATAGAAGTTCTTTGATGTAATACGTTCACCTTTAAATGGAAAGTGTCTTGTGATGGAAAGTCAAATCATCCAGCCGTGGTCCTACATGATAACTCATATTACATTGATATGAGTTATTACATTACATTCTGATTGGCTCATCTTGATTGCCTTTTTTGGCTCAGACGTCTCTCACTGAGTGAGCCTGGCAAAGCATGTGGCAAATGACATCATTTCATCACTGCCTAGAGAGTTTCAGATTGCTAGCCAGCTTGTTATTATAAAAGCAACGTGTTCCCAATAAGCTGTCAGGACAAATAAAGGCTGAATAAACACAAGAATAAAAATAGCAGGTTGCTGTACACTTCCTGTCAAATATGCAGGAAAAACATTCAGTGCTGTTGCTGAAGTTTTCTTTTTACCTCTCAATGATGCTGTTCCTCATATAGATGGCAGGAGCCACTGCCAGACAGCTGCATCTGTGGGGACAGTGCTGGGACCTGAGTGAGTCTAAATAAGCCTTTTGACGTGCTCTGCGGACACATGAAAGGCTGTGAATGGGCTCCAGCCCCCTCTAGCCTGTCTGGAAAGTAGGTTGCTGGAGATCCGGGTTGTCTTCTGCTGTCTGGGTGGTGTATGCTGACCCTGTGCCGTTCTGAACCTTGTGCTTCCTTCTCCTGTGCTGATTCTGACATCCTCCTCCTAATCTTTATCAGCCACTTAAGAATGGTTCCCTATGGCTTTAATCCAGGTTTATCTGCAGTGTCTCATTCCCTCAGAGCTTCTCACTGTGATTGACCAGGTTTGAGGGTCATTTGATTGGTTTACTTATAGCTTCCTCATGGACTTGAAACTTGTGTACAAAGCTTCTCAAAGCATATTGCTACAATAGTCCATGTATTTAAACAACTACATCCCAAACTTGTGCATACCATAATATTATGTACTCATGTTAAGCAAATTAATTTATGAAATCATAAAAATTATATTTTTTAAATTTGTTGAGGCAATACAAAACGGCACAATAAAGTTTGGTATGATAGGATTCATACCAAAGAGAACAAACAATATAATGACAGGTTGTTATGATATTCTAATCCACTGTATGCTCTGATGTGTGTGTGTGTGTGTGTGTGTGTGTGTGTCAATAACAAATCCACATGCTCAGTATTGTGTATATGTAGTGCATCTATCCCTTGGAAAACAAACATACTATGTTTGGCAACAGAACCAAGAAGCCTCTTGTTTGGTCACCTGAGGTCTCTGCTGTGGTAATCAGACATGTTCAGTGGGAGGTGTCACACACAAACGTCTGGATGATTTGGTCTGATTTTTGAAGGGGACACAAAAAAACAGCCAAAATTGTACTTGTAAGATTATGTGTACACAGAGCAAAGCATTATGACTGTTATTACTGTAGCATGCAGACCGTGCCATTATCCTTATTCTCAAAAAGATGACTAAACTGACCTAAGTATTCTTCTTCAAAACCATTTAAAAACAGATTCTTATATAAGATGTTTGCCTTAATATGGGAACTTTTTGTACTTGGCATTTTGGTCCACTGGAAAA
>JAZGTJ010006274.1:0-25343 GCA_036877575.1 Botia almorhae | reverse complement strand
AATGAAAGCGAGTGCCGGCCGGCTTTATACACCCCGCTTCCGGCGTGAGCCGACGCGCTGCGCTTTGCCCAAATGCTCATTGGCTCTCTCCTCTCGGGCCGATTCTCATTGGTGCGATTTTTTTACTACGCGAAGATGATAGGGCTCTCAAGCAAGACCCCATACGTCAGTCAGTTGACGTAACGTCTCCGTTCCCTCCTTCAGGGAACGGGGGTTACATATGTAACCAAGACGATCACAGCTAAGGTAAATGTTGGATTTTAACTCAATCACAATTTAAATCACAAAGTTCCATTGGTGAGTTGAATGGCTAGATACAATAGTTGGAATCGTAAAGTTAGTATATGTATAATATAGAATGTGTACCATAGATGTGCTGGTAATAAGTACATTACATTGATATTGGTTTGTGTTGAGTCCATTTATAACTAATTGTGGAATTCCTGAGGAAGATAATGAGCTCATGCAAAGCCTCTCAAGCTCTGTCATGTTGGATGGGGACTGTTGGTGGACAGCCATTTTCAGGTCTCTCCAGAGATATGCAGGCTTCAGTCTCAGCCACTCTAGAACACTCACAGAGTTGTCCTTAAGCCACTTCTGTGTAGTATTGGCCATGTGCTTAGAGTCGTTGTCATGTTGGAAGATGATGCTTCAGCCCAGGCTGATGTTCTGAGCGCTGTGCAACAGGTTTTTTGGTGGATATCTCTGCTCCATTCAGCTTTCCCTCAACCCTGACTAGTATCCCAGTCCCTGCTGTTGAAAAATCTACAACACTTGTGATGTTAATGCAATGCTTTACCAACAGAGATACACAGGAACACATGGTTTGCATAGTATTGGGCAGGTGAAGAGCAGTGCCTGGTTTCAGTCAGAGTGATCATCGTGTTCTCGGTCACCTCTCCTACTAGGGCCCTTTCCCGATTGCTCAGTTTGGCTGGGTGACAAGCTCTTGGAATAGTTTTGAATGTCCCAGACTTCTCCTATTTTAGAATTATTTCCAAATCATGTTCAATTAATTTAATTTACCACGGGTGGACTCCATTGAAGGTGCAACGATCAAGAGAAATGGGACCAAAATTTTAAGAGCAGTTGCAAAGGGTCTGAATACTTATGCCAATTTGATATTTCAGTTTTTTCTTAAAACATTTAGAGCCATTTTAGAAGTCCATTTTAGAGCCGTTTTAGAAGCATTTACAGCCACAATTACAATACATTTTGCAGCCATTTTGTGTTTTCACTTAGTCATTATGGGGTACTGAGTGTAAATTAATGAAAAAAATGAATTTAAACAATTGTAGTGTCAGGCTGCAAAATAAAAAAATTTTAAAAAGTGAAGGTGATCAGAATACTTAATGAATGCACTTTAGGTATTGAGGTATTACAAAAATAAATAAATACTTTTATTTTTGTATTAGAATTATTATTTGTTAATTGGTTAAAAAAATACACTTGAAAATGTCAAACTAAAATTGAACTGTTCAAAATACATGTTTCCTACATTTATTGAAAATAAATAAGAATATAAAATAAATGTATCAAATTGACTTATTTAACTATGTACATTAATTTACAAGGTTAACATGTTGGGTTACAGCCTACAGCTCAATAAGTACAATAATTAAAATCCCATCAACAGTCTACTTACCAATGGCCCATTTAAAATATCTGTTAAAGTTTTAATGCCCTCATTGCTCTGTTCGCCACTATTTGACCCACACCTGTTTATTGTTTATTCTGTTTGATAAAGAGCTGCGAATGGATCCCTCTGCATCCGCGTCTCCGTTACAATTACCCCTTAAAGTACAGGCAATGGTTTCTTTTACTAAATATACATTCATACATAAAATATACAGTGTTACATAAATATGCAGTCATATAAAACAGCGTTAAAACTAACCCATGTATACACTGTAATTTACATAAAATACATGTTGTTTTGCTTTGCTTCTTCTTCCATGACTGAAATATTTGTGCAATGAATGTTCATTTCGTAGCAAGTGGTAGACAGTCAAACCATATGGAATGTGAATCACAGGCAGAGAAGGTTTGGGTATGGATTTTGGCATTGCCAGTCTTATGACTGATACCTGAAACTAAGGAACTGACAAATGCAAACATGCCTTTTCAGCAGGAGTTGATATACTGTAAATACTTTTGAATATATGATTTGTATATACAGTTTATGCACGTAAATATGTACATGTGTGTACACATTTACATTTATTGTAATCATGTCATTCTTCAAAGACTATGTATCTGCTAAACCTAAAAGTACTATTGATCTTAGAATGTCTACTTCAAAAGATAATTGAGCAGGTATAGGCCATAACCTACAAAGTGAACAATGTGGACTAACTTCATGATGATATGTTGCATTAAATCTAAGAAGTGATTCATCACAATCTGTGCCAAGTTTACTATTTCTGCATTATATGTGAATAAACAGGTCATTTAGCACAGATCCATGTCACCCCAGGGGAAACATGACATTAGAAGTCTTGTTCTGGGCACAGACAGGACAAGGTGACACAAACTGCCTAGTGTTGGGCCTCATAGATGGCCACCAGAATCACTGGCGGATGGCTTTCAGTGACCTCCGAATTCCTGGATGGCAAGTCATCTTGGAGGAATGATCCCACCAAAGGACTTCAGGCCGCAGTGCAACGGCACGTACAGCGGACCTTCCGGACACCCAGCCTCACTCGCTGCTTGATCTTCCATGAGAGTGACCCTATCACCACGCCTCGTTTAAGGATGGCTTTGGCCAGCACCTCCTCCCCTGGGGACTCGAACGCATGAGAGAGGGCGTCAGGTTTGACATTCTTGGTACTTGGCCGAGAGAGTAAAATTAAAATGGCCAAAGAAGAGTGCCCATCGGGCCTGACGTGAGCTCAATCTCTTAGCCAAACGGATGTATTCGAGGTTCTTGTGATCTGTCCAGCCCAAGAAGGGCTGCTCTGCTCCCTTCAACCAATGATGCCACCCCTCCAGAGCCAGCTTGACCGCCAAGAGCTCCCAATTTCCAACTTCATAGTTCCATTCTGCGGGACTCAGCCAGTGAGAGATAGGTGCAGGGATGCACCTTCCCATCACTTTCACATCGCTGAAACAATACCACTCCAACTTCAACATTGGAAGCATCTAACTCCACGATAAACTGCCATTCGGTATCTGGAAAACAAAGAACAGGAGCAGAGGTGAAGTGGGACATAAGCTCATCGAAGGCCTCCTGAGCCTGTGAGTTCCACCTGAATGGGCTCTTGGTGGAAGTCAGAGCGGTAAGCGGAGCAGCCACCAAGCCGAAGTTCCTGATGAAACACCAGTAGAAGTTGGTGAATCCCAGGAAACGCTGCAATGCTTCACAAGAGTCTGGAACTGGCCACTTGGCCACGGCCTTGACCTTTGGAAGGGTCAGGCTTGACGCCTTGGGCTGATATAATGTGTCAAAGGAACATAACAGACTCAGCGTGGAACTCGCACTTCTTTGCATTGACATAGAGAAGATTTGTAAGGAGCCATTGCAGGACCCTCCTTACGTGCTAAATGTGAACATGGGGGGGGGGGGGTTGCCATCCAGGTAAAGAAAGACAAACATATCAACCATATCCCTCAGCACGTCGTTGAGACGTGAGACCAAATGGAAGGACTCAGTACTTTCAGGACCTGACAGGGAAGACCCTGGGGTGGAGAAGTGCCTGGAAGAAGATCTATAAGGCAATCGTAGTGCCCTGAGTCAAACGTTGTTGTCTCTGCTGGGAGGTGAGTTTCATCCTCCCTAATTGCATGGGCTTAGGGTCGTTCGCCTCATCACCCATCACCCACTGAGGTCGATTGTTCAAACAGCTCGGTCATCTCCTACTTAAATTCCTCAAAGATGTTGCAGCACGGTGCTCAAACGTCCCAGACCGCTGTCCCCCCTATTTCCGTCATCCCGGCGGAGAGTTGCTCCAACTCATGAGAGGCGGTGCTGAATTGAGAGGTGTGCTGGCCCAGTAGCGCTGCCTGCTGCACCAGAGCTGAGCAAAGAGAGTCTGAACTCGCTGGATCCATTGGTGATCAGATCGTTCTGTCAAGAAACACAGAGAGAGATCCAATAGCAGAGTTCAGTCTTTATTCTCACCAACAACACAAACTTAATGAACACAGGGAATCGGCTCCAAAGCAACACAGTCAGAATAAACATGGGGGATCAGCTCCGACGCAGACAGGGAAAGGCAGGCAGTGGGAACACCGGGAGGGTGAAGGGCATAGCAGGAGAACTGGCTGTAGGGTGCGATGGGTGAAGGTACGGGTACTGGGTGGAGAGCAGATGTGAAACTGATGGGCGGCGGCAGAGTCCGGAATGGTTTAGCTGTCAAAACAAGACCGCATGTTCCGACATAATAAACAACACAGAAACAACACAAACCCAGGGTGATCAGATGGTAGTCCTAACAGGAGCAACATTCTTTTTACTAGCAACAAAATATGTGGCATAAAACCTTTATGCCTTTTAAAATCTCTTTATCCTTTAAACAGACTTTTCATTTTTACTCTTTTGTTCATATAGCTAATGTTTGATTTATAAACTTATTTTCTCATACTGGCAGAATAGTGGTTGATGGTTAGGTAATAGTAAGGCAAAGATACATTACTGGAGACTGTTTTATTTTAATATCCATCTCTCTGCTGGCATATTAATCTTTGATCCTGTCCAAATCTTTTAAATATCACTCAGAATATAATTTTTTGGAGAACCACCCTATACTCCCTGGAACTGAAAGTATCTCATTTTGGTTTTAGTTAGAGTTGAGGTAACTAGTGTGCTTGCTTTCATGGTTTATCTTTTGGGACTATTTCCTCATAAAACTGATTAAAAAAACCCATTTATGTCAGATCACACACTGAGATAATGTCTATTATCTGAAAAATACAGGACATCTCAAAAAAGAAAAGCTAGACAAAATATTCTTGCATGTTTTTGAACATCAAAAGTGGTTGCAACCTTTTGTCACTGACTGCTGATTTGACTTCAGGTTCTGACCTATGTTGTGGGTTTGTGTTGAACTTGGTGATAGTAAAAGATATGAGTGTTATTTGTTTGACAAAATGCAGGTAAACAAGTTATTATAACACTATAAATACTATAGTGTTAAGTAGAGCAAATGCAGAACTTTTAGGTCTCTTTTTGAAATGTTTGAATTTGTGCTATATCAAAAGGATAAATAAACAAATTAAAAATTATTGTTGATGGTTTTATTAAATCTCCTTTCAGTAAAATTATTAAAATACGTTTCATCAAATTTACTTGACCAGTACTTTAATTAATTACGACATTGTTATGAGTAAAGGCAGAAAACCCTTTTCTGTAAAATCAGGAAATTTGTCCAACTGAAGTGTCCCTCAACATGCATCATGCATGTGACAACTTCACGATTTGGGTGGTTGACACAGGCAGTTAGCCCCTTCTGGTGGATACTGTAACTGCACCATTCGCTGGTCCAAAAAGCCTGTTCCACATCTGACAGCTATTCAAAAATATGATTTTGATCAAATGCATTTTGTTTGGTAACAAAAGTGTCCAGTAACAAGGGTTTACTGAGATGAAGTGTGAAGCATTCAGGTGGTCATGTGATCTTAATATAATCCCCAGGAGGGACCTTTTCCATGTAGAAAAGCACTTGTTTATAAGGCCACTGATATGACTGGAATCTTGATCTCATGTGGGTGCACATGAATTTAAACATCTGTCACAAGTTTTATTAATGTATTTACAGTGCCTTGCAAAAGTATTCATACCCCTTGAACTTTTCCACATTTTGTCACATTACAACCACAAACTTAAATGTTTTTTGTTGAGATTTTATGTAATAGACCAACACAAAGTAGCACATAATTGTGAAGTGAAACGAAAATGATACATGGTTTTCAAAATAAGCAAATAAAAATCTGAAAAGTGTGGTGTGCATTTGTATTCAGCCCCCCTGCGTCAATACTTTATAGAGCCACCTTTCGACGCAATTACAGCTGCAAGTCTTTTGAGGTATGTCTCTATCAGCTTTGCACATCTAGAGTATGAAATTTTTGCCCATTTTTCTTTGCAAAATAGCTCAAGCTCAGCCAGATTGGATGGAGAGCGTCTGTGAACAGCAATTTTCAAGTTTTGCCACAGATGCTCAATGGAATTTAGGTCTGGACTTTGACTGGGCCATTCCAACACATAAATATTCTTTGATCCAAACCATTCCATTGTAGCTCCGGCTGTATGTGTAGGGTCATCATCTTGCTGGAAGGTGAACCTCCTTCCCAGTCTCAAGTCTTTTGCAACCTTCAACAGGTTTTCTTCCAGGATTGCCCTGTGTTTTAGCTCCATCCATCTTCCCATCAACTTTGACCAGCTTTCCTGTCCCTGCTGAAGAAAAGCATCCACACAGCATGAAGCTGCCACCACCATGTTTCCCAGTGGGGATGGTGTGTTCAGGGTGATGAGCAGTGTTACTTTTCCGCCACACATAACGCTTTGCATTTAGGCCAAAAAGTTCAACTTTGGTCTCATCTGACCAGTGCACCTTCTTATACATGTTTGCTGTGTCCCCTACATGGCTTGTGGCAAACAGCAAATGGGACTTCTTATGTCTTTCTTTCATCAATGGCTTTCTTCTTGCCACTTTTCCATAAAGGCCAGATTTGTGAAGTACACGACTTATAGTTGTCCTGTGGGCAGATTCTCCCACCTGAGCTGTGGATTTCTGCAGCTACTCCAGAGAGATTATGGACCTCTTGCTGCTTCTCTGACCAGTGCTCTCCTTGCTCGGTCTGTCAGTTTAGGTGGACGGCCATGTCTTGGTAGGTTTGCAGTTGTGGCATACTTGTTCCATTTTTGGATGATGGATTGAACAGTGCTCCTTGAGATGTTTAAAGCTTGGGATATTTTTTATAACCTAACCCTGCTTTAAACTTCTCCACAACTTTATTCCTGACCTGTCTGGTGAGTTTCTTGGTCTTCATGATGCTGTTTGTTCACTAGTGTTCTCTAACAAACCTCAGAGGCCTTCACAGAACAGGTGTATTTATACTGAGACAAAATTACACACAGGTGGTCTTTTATTAATGAATTAATGAATGTATTGATGAATAAAAATGCACGCCACACTTTTTAGATCTTTAATTGGCTAAAAGTTTGAAACCTGTACATCATTTTTGTTCCACTTTTACAATTATGTGCTACTTTGTGTTGGTCTATCACATAAAATCTCAATAAAATACATTTAAGTTTGTGGTTGTAAGGTGACAAAAGGTGAAAAAGTTCAAGGGGTATGCACACTTTTGCAAGGCACTGTATATGCACCTTTAACACCACACATAAAAAAATGATTCTTTAAACTAACTTTTTTTAATAGATTTTTTTAATCTATTAAAAATTATTCTGTTGAGACAACACAATTAAATTAGGAAAATAAATGTGAAATAGTAATGTCCAACCAAATCAATGTGATCAATGTCCTTTAACTATTAAGTTTAGTCAGCTTGTTTTGGTTTACCAAAAACTGGTCAAATAGCTTTCACTGAGCCAACATAAGGAGCTTGGTTTCAAACAAGTAAAGGAAATTATGGACAGTGGTCCCATCCAATTAGTTATTGTTATTGTAACTCAATTGTTTCTATTTAAAGTTACTCCCTTCAACAAAGCAATTTGTGTGTGTGGTTGTCAAGTATTGATTTATAAAAAGGCAAAATAACAAATTATCAAACTGTATTTGTTAAACAAGCATAATAAACAGTGCTTTAAACAGTTTCCTCAAGCTTACATTCAAGAGTCTTTAGACTTGTGCTAAGGCATTAACATGGTTAACAATGTTCAATGTTCAGTTTCATTATTTTAGAATACTCAACAAATATTCCTTTAACAAAGTATTTTATGAGAAAAAAAAACAATTTGACACTTAAGGTCAGAAATGACAGTTTGCAGACTAATAGAGGTTCTGGTCAGAAATCAATTCTTTTTGTCGTTTCCACTGTCACATTCAGGCATTCCTTTATTTCGGCCAAATTCAGGCAATGATGAAGTAAGCAACCGTGATAAACTGCATGCTGTAATAAAAACAACAAAAATAAATAGAAAATTAATAACAGATGCAATGTTAAAATTTCCGCAACAGTCAACTGTGGCATCATTTGAACTTTCCAGCATTAGACAATTGTAATGAAACTTGAGAAACGTTAATAAACGATCAGGGAAGTTTCGGCATTAAACTTTGAATTGTAATATATTGTCGTATACTTTGTTCCACCAAGTAACTTACATGTATATATTAAATGATCAATACAGAGAATCATGCGGTTTTCACGTGCACAATTAAACTCACATTTTCCAACAACATGAAATCATCCATTAATGGCGCAATAAACCATTTACATACAATACTCGACTAACCCGAAATTCTGAACTGAAAGTCAGCAACACTAACAGAAACTAAACACTTGGTGTTAACACAAAGAAACTTTAAATGTTCTTACCTTGCTAATTGTAGTGCTGCCACCATGATCCTTTTTCACGCTGTCTTCATCAAATACGTTACAAATCGTCACATCCGGTTTTTGAATGGCGAAATTAAACCCTTTACGTTACTTTAACGATTCATAATTAAGTAAAGTGGGTAATTAAACAGATTAAGTTATTTAAGCACAATACACTAATGTTTTGGTGGTTAACCATATATATGTACGTTGTTTTAATAAAAAAGATTTAAGTAAAACGAACAGTGGCACAAAACCATTTTTTTTGAGTGCAGGTTACTTCATGAGAACTGGGGCTGTAATGATAATGGATAAACTCGTCTGCTAAATACCTGCTTACATAATTATTATCTACTTTCCATTCATTACCTTAACAAAACCATAAATATATAAATGTGACATTTTAGCTAAAAGTCTGGCATATTATTTCTGAGGGAAAATTTGGTATGTTAAAGCATCTCTTTATATTTCTGTACAGAGGAGTGTGGTATGCATCACCCTCATGCTGAACTCTTTGTCAGCAGCACAGTAAAGCAGGTGTCGGGTTTAGCCCCAGGTCAGGCGTGCCTATGAGCAATCTACCTCTCCACAGGGGCTTGCTCTGGAGAGAGAATACCATTCTTATGTATTCAGAGATTGCGAGAGTGAATAAGTGAGTGAGTGAGTGAAAAAGAAAGGGAAAGAAACAGAGTTTATAGAAAAGCAGGAGAATGTAAGCCAGTATATAATAGACGGCTCCCAGCTCACCTTTACAGACAGCTCCCAACCCATGGTAACCCAGGCATGACTCAACTGCCATCTGGTATCCAGATGCAGGCCTACAAACTCGTTCCTTTTAGTACCTTCTTTCACTTACAATCTCTTTTTCCTGTATGAGTGTGTGTCAGTTTCTGTGTGTCAGTTAATATCCCTGAGTGTTAATGTCTACTTGCATGTGTTACTCTTCCCTCTCCGTTAAACTGTGATCCCTGACCTGACGACCCTTGTCCCACTCTTCCCTGCTGATAAAGTAAACAGCAGGGTTCGGACTGTCACAAAAGGTCAAGGGTTACTGGAGTTTAAGTTCATTAAGTGATTGTTTTACCACTTTATACTCCAAAGCAAAACAAGAAGGGATCACAATGGTCTCTGAGAAACCCAGTCCCTGCTTTGACTGTGTGGTCATGGTCATGTTTGGAGCAACAAAATGTAAAATTTTATTGAATGGCTTAGGAAGGAGACAAGCTCTCTTGTGGAATTCTGCCTGGATAATGTGGGTTTTTCAATAATGGAATCTGACAATCTCTGACAATCTCTACATGTTGCCTTCCGAAGTTGCCAAGGTTCTGCGGATGCACAATTACCCCTATCTAACTCATAATTAGCTTATTTTCCAGCGAATACACATGCAACAGGCTTGCGCCATTTTATACAATGTTTGTCACTCAGTGGAAAGGTGAGATTAGAATCATTTTTATCTTTTCACACCTGCCTGCTGGTTTCTTACTGAAAAGTCATGTTTTTCTCAGAGAACAATTTACAGAACGTAACAAAATGAACCACAATGAAGTTACATTTCTTCAAAAATCTATAGAATATGACTTTCTCCCAAAGCTGTGCTCCTGAAACATCCCTTAGTGACCCTCTGAGACTAAGGGTGTACTCACACTAGGCAATTCGAACCGTGCCCGAGTGCGTTTGACCACCAAAGTGCGGTTCGTTTGACTAGTGTGAGTGCTCCGAACCGTGCCCGGGCGCGGCTCGTTTAGCCGTCCCTGGCCCGCCTGGAAGAGGTGGGCCAGAGCACAGTTCAGTTGGACAATCGTACTCGGGCCCGGTTCACGGCAACCGTGCCTAGTGTGAGTACACCCTAACAAGTGTGGATCAGATGAGCTTGCCGCACTCTGTTAAACAGTGTAAAAAAACTGATTGCCCCTTCTGTCATACAGTGGCTATTCAGACACATGCCTAAATATGTCTGTTTTTTTTTTAGTTAAAAAAATCTGGTTTTAACTTAATCTATAGTGCATCATCTAATGGAAATATTTCACATAAATCCTTTTGGTAACAGAAACAGGAAGATTCTTGTGGGGTTTTCCCCTGAGATTAGGTCATATTGTTTAAATTCCAATCAGATGCCTTTCAACTGTTGTGCAATAAATGAATAATTTCATTTTAGTGAAGGAAAAACACAGACAGTGATTATAAAAATGTCAATGAACAACTCTTGAGCAATGTGAAATACAAAGGTTGTGATGACAGGCATTTTCAAAAGTGAGACTGGTCAGCAAGGTTATTACATGTTAATAACAAGTCAATAATTTTTTTCATAATAAAATCAATAACCTATGAAGATGTCTATGTCACACGCAGCATAGCAGAGTTGTGAGTGAAACTGTAAACATTTTAGTTAATTCAAGACGCATAGCTGTTGAACAGTGTGAACAAAGGAGATGTCCTTTAAACAAACATAACCCTACAAATGCAACACACGTGGAGATGTGAGAACCACTGCTAAGGACATATCTGTAATTCTACTCATCCCTCATGAGTTCACATGAAGGTTAATGCTCTATACACTACAATCTCTCTCTCTCTCTCTCTTTCTTTTTTGCCAGCAAGCAAAAACATTTTAATGGTTTAGAGCTGTGGTTTACAGCTGATACAGCTGTCATTATCAAACAATTAGAATTCTGTGTTTACAGATACTAGTATGTAGTGCGTCTCATTGGGTTTTGATTATTATTATGTTTTTGCTGTAAATATTCTGTTTGTAATATTCTGTAAATATCTTTGTTTGGAGGACAACATAAGTTGTTGCTGCTTTCATTCACATGCAATGGCATTATATTGTTAGCCAGAAAAAGACATCAACACAAAGAAGGATTAAGTCTAGACCTGATAAGGAAAATGTTTTGAATTTAAACGGATGACTTATCTGCAAATGTTTTTAGGTCACAAGTATTGTATTTGAGATTTAGCCAAGTATTTGTTTCTTGTATCTTTCATTTGTGTCTCTGCAAAATACTTGATGGTGTCCCAGCTGATCACTTTATCACTTCATCATATAAGTTGGGATATGAACATACACTCTCACACACAGTCCCTCTCTCCATTTATTTTGTCTAAAGCCTGGGAATGCCAGGTCTTTCCCAATAAGCCCTCTGTAAATTCAAGAGATGTGTACTACCATATTTCTGATACGCTGGGCCAGCTCTGAGGTCTGGGAAATCCATAACTATCACAGTTAATGACAAAAGCCAGCTAGGTCATCCAAAGGCAAAGAATCAGCCTGCATTGTGAGCTGTAAAACCAGCTCATTGAAAGATTTATAAAGGAAGTATTACATTTATATGTAGGTGTTAATATTTAGCACAAAGCCCAATAATGAGTATTACATTCCTCTTTTGATATGTGATTCTCTTTCCTTGGCTATTTGTCCATTTGAAAGCAAAATATACCATGTACTGGAGCCATAGCCTTGTGGGCAGCACTACTGCATATTGTGTAACAGTGTTACAGGTGGCCTGTATTTAACTCCTGGCTTGACATCCTTTCACAATCCTGTTCCTGTCTTTCCACCTCTCTTGTTTCCCCATAAAGTCAAAAATACCCCCCAAAAATAAATTGTACTACACTAAATTTATATCAGTCTGACTAAATCAGAAAACCCAGCTGTTTGTTTGAAATGTATTGTTTTATAAAGTTTAAAAGATATGCTCTTGGACTGGCAATCAGAAACAGATTGAGATGCAGGTTTTACGAATAAGTAATCTGTAGTACCTTACAGAGGATATGAACACAGTGTGTTTATGGAAAATGGAGAGGTTGTGAGTAAAATAGATCTGATTAAATCTGAAACCATCTAATTAAAACCGAAATCTGGTTTCACAGGTACAGCACCAACCTTTAATATAACCTTTTGTATTTTGATAGACAAACAAATACACTTTCTGGGCGTTAAATCGTCTATGTCGTAAGGTATGTCGCTGGTTTTGTGCATAACCAGCACATTGTCTGGCCTGACCACAGTTTTAGCAGACTGATGTTTCTGTAGGAAACAGACAAAGGGCCATATTGATAGCCTGACTACTGTGACAAGTATAACATGGACCCTACTCATTATGAACAAGTAACTTCCATTTTTCAATATTTTCTCAGCAAACCCATCTGTAAAATCTACACTCACTACACTAGTGGCTAATGATTGGGGTTGAAAGTGCTCATGGCATTGCAATACAGCCCAACTCTCTACATCTGCTGTGTCTTAATACCTTGGGAACATATATAAAATCGGTATACAAGTTGCTAACAATGTTGACCCATGACCTCTTTGGAATGTGTACATACATGAGAGTCTATACGTGAGAGTCCTGTCTGTTTTGATGCCCCACAATATTGACAACCCAAGCCTTATAAAAACAGGCCCCACAAACACTCATTGCTCAGAGCACTCAGAAATCATTGCTATGCCCTAGTCATAGAAAGGAACCAATTGGAAAACAAAACCTATTAGGACCACTCCAGATGTAGAAACCAAAGCTTTACTATATGGCTATGTAATTGAAGTGCTAGACTCTTAAACATTTGTCTCACTGGCAAATGAGACCAACAAAAGGTATTAAAGAAGAGCTCAGTATATTACTCATTGTACAGCACTCAACCAGGGATTAAAAGGGCACATGTATGGCTTACAGACAATAGCATGTCCACAATTATAAATCACTTTTCCCACTTCTTGTGTAAGAATACATATCAGTCCATTGGCTTTTTTTAAAATGAATTTATTTACTGATTTCTACGATACCCTTTGACCACAGACAAGGCAATCTAAGAATGCACTGCAATAAGATGAGTAAATAATAAATTTTAAAAAATGGAATACAAAGGGACAGAATTGATGACTATAAATAAATATACATTTCAAATCTTACATTCAATACTGTTAGGAAGGCAGCTAACTCCCAATCCCAAGAAGGCAGCTAACTATAAAGTCAGAAGCCATTGAAACAGCTGGCTACACTTTGAAATAGATCTAATGAGTAAGGTGGATACTCTTACCCTATATAATACAATTATCACATCGGTATTGTTGCAGCCATATTAAAATTTATGCTGCCCCTCCAATGACACCATGACCCACAGGTAACATTCATACTGTTTCTGCAAAAACACAGGGAAATGGCACATAAAATTACTTGGCATGCCATCTCGACAACTCTTATGGTACTTCCCTCATTCACTCAGACTCTTTCTCTGTTGCTTCCTTCTCTGTGTTTTTGTTATTTCATCACTTTTTCAAACCAGTGGTTAAGTAAACACACTCACTGCCTCCAGGGGCTTGTTTGAGGAGAGCCACCCATTATGCCTCGCTCCCCTCCCCCACCAGTCCTTTGCAGATGGGGCTCCAGAGTTATGATAATAGAAGGTGTTGGGGAGGGTGTTCTGTCCTGTGTTTTTACTTTAACCTTTCCTTAATTTGAGAAAATGTGTTTCGCAGTGGGGGAAATGTTCCAGGGCTCAAAGCATGGTAATCAGTGTGTCTAAATGACAACTTAATCACACAAAGCAACAAGGCCTTTCATGTATGCTTAAATTAATACAGCATTGCTACGGCAGCAAGAAAAGGTCAAAAAGGTTCAGAAAGCTTTATTTAATGTGCATTTCTTCTTGTCCCAGGTTTCTTTATAAAATCATTCTCATGATTAAGTTCTTTTATCTGAGGTAGGAAAATGTGCCATGTATATGTTTTCCATGCCTCATTTATTCGCCTCTCAAAACCTTAAACTTTTTAACGAATGCTGCCATAAATGTAGTATACCAGAGCTTCTCCTCTGATCCTTCATGGCTGGAGCCGTGCCTTGCTGTTGTACTGAGACTAAAGTTGAGCATAGCAGTTCAACTATAATAACAGACTGGCCCTTGTTTCAACTTTGAGCTCCAAAGGGCAAAGTCTGTGTATCTACTTTACAACTCCTGTGGAATCGTTTGCACAGTCCCAGAGCACTGATTGGAAAATCAAAGGATGGATCTTAGAACCTGGCGAAGCTCCCAGGTTGCTGTAGCATCTCACTCTGTCTTTATTGAACTATGGGCTATTCAATTCAAAGCGTTTATTGTCATATGCACAGTGAGGAAACAGGTTTCCCTGTACAATGAAATTCTTACTTTGCTGTCCCCAGTGAATGCCAGGACAGTTATATAAAACTAAAGTAGAAAACATATTAAATAAGGCACACATAATAAACTTTGAAATATAGAATATAGAAATATGGATAACACGTGCAAATTGAAAAGTAAATAAATGAATAAGTAGCAGTGATTTGACTTGAAGTCATGTGCAAAATGAATATGAAAAAATAGCAGCAGTTATATTACAGGTGTGCAATTTAGATGCATATACAGTGCCTTGCAAAAGTATTCATACCCCTTAAACATTTTTTCACCTGACAACCAAAAACTTAAATGTATTTTATTGAGATTTTATGTGATAGACCAACACAAAGTAGCACATAATTGTGAAGTGGAACGAAATATATATATAAAACCAATATATGTTTTTTAAAATGAAGCAAATAAAAATCTGAAAAGTGTGGTGTGCATTTGTATTCAGCCCCCTGTACTGACACCCCTATATAAAATCCAGTGCAGTCAACTGCCTTCAGAAGTCACCTAATTAGTTAATAGAGTCCACCTGTGTGTAATTTAGTCTCAGTATAAATACACCTGTTCTGTGAAGGCCTCAGTAGTTTGTTAGGGAACACTAGTGAACAAACAGCATCATGAAGACCAAGGAACTCACCAGACAGGTCAGGGATAAAGTTGTGGAGAAGTTTAAAGCAGAGTTAGGTTATAAAAAATATCCCAAGCTTTGAACATCTCAAGGAGCACTGTTCAATCCATCATCCAAAAATGGAACAAGTATGCCACAACTGCAAACCTACCAAAGACATGGCCGTCCACCTAAACTGACAGACCGAGCAAGGAGAGCACTGGTCAGAGAAGCAGCAAGAGGTACATGTTCTCTATGGAGGAGCTGCAGAAATCCACAGCTCAGGTGGAGGAATCTGCCCACAGGACAACTATAAGTCGTGTACTCCACAAATCTGTCCTTTATGGAAAAGTGGCAAAAAGAAAGCCATTGATAAAAGAAAGACATAAGAAGTCCCATTTGCAGTTTGCTACAAGCCATGTAGGGGACACAGCAAACATGTATAAGAAGGTGCTCTGGTCAGATGAGACCAAAGTTGAACTTTTTGGCCTAAATGCAAAGCGTTATGTGTGGCGGAAAAGTAACACTGCTCATCATTCTGAACACACCATCTTTCTGGCAGCATCATGCTGTGGGGATGCTTTTCTTTAGCAGGGACAGGGAAGCTGGTCAGAGTTGATGGAAAGATAGATGGAGCTAAATACAGGGCAATCCTGGAAGAAAAGAGAGGACTGGACTTGAGACTGGGAAGGAGAGTCACCTGGAATGACCCAAGACAATGCCAAGACAATGACCTTAAACATACTGCAGAGCTACAATGGAATGGTTTGGATCAAAGAATATTCATGTGTTAGAATGGCCCAGTCAAAGTCCAGACCTAAATCCCATTGAGCATCTGTGGCAAGACTTGAAAATTGCTGTTCACAGATGCTCCCCATATCGGGCTGAGTTGGAGCTATTTTGCAAAGAAGAATTTCCCACTAGACTTTTCACTATGGTTTCATCCGCACTCCCTCCTCCTAACAAACTCCTCTCACTTGATACTGACAATGCTACTAACTCACTCTGCTCTACTCTAACATCTTGTCTAGACAGAGTATGTCCACTATCGTCTAGGCCAGCCTCGCCACCCCCTCTGCTCCCTGGCTGTCTGATGTTCTCCGGGAGCATCGCTCTAAGCTCAGGGGTGCAGAGAGGTTGTGGTGCAAGACAAATGACACTGCACACCTTATGTCGTATCAATCTCTTCTGGCTTCCTTCTCTGCTGCTGTCACTACTGCTAAAAAGACATACTTCCATCACAGAATTAACAACGCTCCTAACTCCCGCATGCTATTTAAAACCTTTTCTTCCCTCCTCTGTCCTCCTCCTCCACCTCTATCCTCATCACTCTCTGCTGATGACTTCGCTACATTCTTCATCAACAAGACTGCAACAATCAGTGCTCAATTTGCCACACCTCATACTGACATCAATATTACACCAGCAACTCCACTAACACTCACTACTTTTTCTCAGCTCTCTGACTCTGAGGTCTCCAAACTCGTGTCATCCAGCCATCCTACCACCTGCCCAGTCGATCCTATTCCATCTCATCTTTTACAAGCCATTTCCCCCGCAGTCACACCAGCTCTTACTCGGCTAGGGTAACCCCACTGCTAAAGAAACCTAACCTAGACCCAACACTTCTTGAAAGCTAAAGACCGGTATCCCTGCTTCCATTCATGGCCAAAATTTAAGAAAAAGTCAGGTTCAGTCAACTCTCTGCCTTTCTCTCCCAGAACAACCTCTTGGATTTCAACCAGTCCGGCTTCAAGAAAGGTCATTTGACCAATACTGCACTGCTCTTGGTTGTTGAAGACCTTAGACTGGCTAAAGCGGACTCCAAATCATCTGTTTTGATTCTGCTGGATTTGTCAGCTGCTTTTGATACTGTTAACCACCAGATCCTCCTGACGACACTCGAATCACTGGCCGTTTCAGGTACAGCACTTCGGTGGTTCAGTTCTTACCTCTCTGAAAGGTCATTCAGGGTGTCCTGGAGAGAAGAGATGTCCAACCTGCAACACCTAGACACTGGGGTGCCCCAGGGCTCAGTTCTTGGACCCCTCCTCTTTTCCATCTACATGGCGTCTCTAGGATCTGTCCTTCAGAAACATGGCTTTTCCTATCACTGCTATGCTGATGACACCCAGCTCTACCTCTCTTTCCACCCTGATGATCCCACGGTACCGACTCACATCTCAGCCTGCCTGACGGACATATCGTGTTGGATGAAGGACCATTACCTTCAACTCAACATTGGCAAAACTGAAATGCTTATGGTCCACTCAACCCATCTCTTCTTCTCACTTCAGATTGATGTTTGGCACACACATCATAGTGGTCAGCATGAGCAAAAGCTTAGACATGGGCATGGTGGGGGGGGCTTAATCTAGCCCATTTTGACTAAATTGACAGGGTAGTTTAGCCTACAGTTACTCAACTTTGTCTGTATATTGTCCTCATCAAGGCGGGCAACTTTCAAAATTACATTTATTAGCTCCGCTCAACAGGAAGTTGGCCATTTTGGATTGTATTTGGATTTTTTGTCAATTTCAGGATCTAAATAAAATACTCCTTCTAGGGCATTTATTGGATTGTCAAGACATTGTCAAGATATCTTGTCAAGATATTTGCCAAGACATTGAAGATGATAAACTGCAAAGGAATTTTTGATATCTCAAACAACTTTGCCATAGTGATTAAATTAATTGATTTCATTGAAACTTGAGCTGTATGTTTAGTCCTAGTTACTGATGACATCGAGGTGGCTTTCCTAATTCACACTCATATCTCCACCAACTTGCAGAAGGAAGTATGCCACTTAAAACAGTGTTTAAAAGAATTCTTTTTAAAGTCGCTTCTTACTCGGTCAAAAAAAGACATTGAAAATGCTTAACTGTGAACAGATTGTTGATAGCTCAAATGGTTTTGCCATGGCGAGGCAATCAATTTATAGCAATAAATGGAACAGGATTTGTCTCGTATCTGTTGCATGCATTGAGTAATCTACAAATAACTTGGGAAAAATGTTTGGTTTTGTGGGCTGATCACAATGAAGTGGTTGATGTAAGTCACAGTTATAGAGACACCAGCTGGCAGCAGGAAGTGTGTCACTTACAAAAGCTTTAGAACAGAATTTAAAATAGTCCTCAGGTATTTTTGGAAATAAATGTATATAACAACTCTGCATCATTTTCTGAGAAGCACAAGGTGGTGATGGTGCCATGGTGCTTGGGACCATCATCTCTGCTTGAAGCTATATTTATTATTAGTATTTATTTATTCTTTATTTCAAAGTTTTCGGGGGCCTGTAAAACTCTTAACATTCTCAGAAACTCTTGAAAATTGACACGTCACAGATGTTGGCCATTAGGGCTAGACAAAGGCTGGCACATGGATGGGGCAAGGGGGCACGGTTGCACCCCCTGGTATGCAACACATAAAGATTTAGCATATATGATACATACATGCACACACCTGTACATAAATTGGTATGTGTATTGGTCCTGTTAACCCTAAACAACTTTTGCCCTGACACCCCTTCTCTATCCAGCATAAAATCAGACATTTTGAATTGTATGAAAACCGCATGCCGTGAAATGTTTAATACTTTTCCTAGGGATTTAATGTGATTTTCATCAAACGTGGTAAGCATCATGCCCATTCATAATTGCAATGGGACTTTGACATGGCACTTATTCGTTGTGTTGTTGTCCATTTATTGTACCTGCATCCATTCAATGCAGGCACAATAAATAGACAACAAGTCAATTTTATTTAAGTAGCCGCCTTCACTTCACTTATTACAGTGTTCTCTAACAAACCACTGAGGCCTTTACAGAACAGGTGTATTTATACTGAGTCTAAATTACACACAGGTGGACTCTATTAACTAATTGACTATTAACTAGGTGACTTCTAAAGGGAATTGATTGCACTGGATTTTATTTAGGGGTATCAGAGTACGAAGGTTGAATACAAATGCACGCCACACTTTTCAGATTTTTATTTGCTTAAAGTTTTAAAAACATGTATCATTTTCGTTGCACTTCACAATTATGTGCTACTTTGTGTTGGTCTATTACATAAAATCTCAATAAAAACCTTTAAGTTTGTGGTTGTAATGTGACAAAATGTGGAAATGTTCAAGGGGTATGAATACTTTTGCAAGGCACTGTAGCTCTCTGCAAATACATTTATTGATTAGAAGTACATAATGAAATTTTTATTTAATAAAACTTAGAATTTGGACATTTACATAAGACATTTGACTTATTTGATTTATAGACCATGCATGTTGTTCCAGCTGTATGGTTACTTGAGGAATATTTTAAACATGTAAAATATAAAGTTTCTTTACACTGCCACACAGAATATGAAACTACTGCTAAGTAACACAAAATAAAAAAAGAGTTCCAAAAGCACCTCAACCCCTGTAAATGTTTTTTTTTATTGAAACTGTACAAGAAGGACAAATTACAACTATTAGTGTAAAAACATCCTGTCAAGGGCTTCCAGAGGTGGATGAAGGACAAAGAACATTCGTTTTTGAGTTGTTGCGACATGTCAACCACAAAAGGCTCTAAAGTGCTGTTTTGAAAAGCTTGATTAAAGATGGAGGGAAATACGAGGATTCCCAAAGGTGACAAGGTTTTGTTCACAATCTCTTGATTTTACATGGCCAAGAGAAATCTGTAAGGACTGCTTGGATTACCGTACAGGATCTGTTCAGTTCCCAGACAATAGGTTCAATAGGTTAAACTCTCAAGGTTGTGGGTGAGTTTATGGAAAGTTGCTTTTAAAGGGAGAGACATGACATTCCTCTTCTTTAAAATAATATTTGCATTCAAACTTTAATCAATGTCTTCAAGTAACTTGCTTTCATCTTTCTTTTCTGACTATTGACTATTCAGGCATGTTTCCATCTGACCATGCAGCCCACGTTGTGTAGCAGAGGGAGTAACAGAATTCCTGCGGTCAACCTTATCGGACAGTCATGCTTTTCAGTCAGAGCATCCTCTGGCCTCATCCCAAAGAAAGAGGAAAAAGGACGGTTTGACATTCCTCTCTTCATCTCCTCTTTGTCCCTGGTCCTCCTTTTCAAAAAGGGACTATTTTTGCCTGGGACTCCCTCCAAAGTGTACTCAGATCTCTGGACAGCAAATTAAAGATGGCCCTGGGCTGCAGAAAGTAGATGGGCTCAGATGACAACTTCACAGGACTGTTACACATGTGAAGTAAAAAAAAGAAAACACAGGCTAATTTAGTTTGTTACTGTGTATGCTTTTTAGCTACTGATGTCCAGATTTTTATTTTATGTTTGAGCATTTTGTCAGTTTTTTTCTGTGAGAAGATAAAAGAGGGAACTGATAACAGGACATGCCACTAATTTCAACCCTACCTCTTCCAAATGATCTTGGCTATGCATACAGTATCTAAAGAACAGTACTGTAGTTTTCTTCTGCTTTCTAAAGTGTTGTTTTCTGTAATTAAATCTAATAAGTTGACACTGTTGCTGTTAGCAACTCTACAGGACTTTGGAAGACATAGGTATGACTAAATTAAATGTAAATTTTTTCATCACTGCTTTTGACGTACCAGCTAATAAACATATTTTAGTAAAAATGATTACATTTTTTCAGATTATATTCCTTAAACCAATAATGAGTATTAATTTAAATAAGCATTAAATACTAAAATTACTACTGTAATATAAGTAATTTAAGGAAAAAGCTGGCATTGATGCTTTATGGTATCACTTCTGTTTTGTCGCTATTTGGTCTCTCTTTGTGTGGTCGGTTTTCAATGCATCAACCTTTCATTGAACCTACAGACTCGCACCTCAGTTTCCCATGTACAGCAAAGTGTATCACACACACCATCTCCTTCTCTTGTCATGCTAAAATGCGCATGTGTGTGTGTGTGAGTGTGCATTTCTCTAATGTGAGGGAAAAGTAAGTCACCACTATGTCACCACTGAGAGACTGATAGAGCTGCACAAAAACAAATTGAGGGCCACATTGAGGACCGGAGAGAGATAAAGGGCATGGAGTCAGGAAAAAGAGAGAAAAGAAAGAGAGGGCTCATGCATGAGGGTCAAAAAGATATAGACAAAGAAAGAAAGGAGAGATGAATGAAGAGTACAGAGGCGTCTGGGGTCTCAGCGGTCTTGAGAAGCTCTCTGTCTCCAAGCCCAATTAAGGGCACAGAGATAAACCGGTGCTTCTTTTGTAAAAAAAGAGGGGGGTCAAACAAGAAGTGGGAGAGAAGAGGAGGAAGGATCTTTTTACAGTCTGGAGACAGTTTTTATCTGCTAACTACCCCACTTTCCAAAACAGCCCCATTTGCCGTTGGCCTCTGCTTCTATTCAATGTCTCTCTTTCACTCTTTGGGCTGAAGCGTTTGTCTCCGCATGCCCGCTGTCCTCTTGCTGGCTCTGGTTACTCTTTAAAGGCCGGTGGTAGAGAATGCAGGAACACAGGAGCAAGGGCTTACTGTACAATGCAAGCACTTAAACCTGTGAATGAAGGATGGAGATTTGCACAGGAAACACAGTGACCTATGACCTACCCCTCCCTTGATATTCTCACTTATCCTCACTTATTTTCATTCACTTCTTATCTTAAATATAATCACAGTGTGCTCAAACAAGCCTTTGATGCCATGTCCAATAAAACAATAGGATCATGGGCAATTCTGAGTTTTTTCTTATTTTATGTACAGATAGATTTTTTTGGTGAGTAAACTGGATAATGAGTTTAACTGGATAAGCACTTGACAATGTAAATTTGCTTATGAAACCTGGAATTCCTGACTTGTATTTTCTGCATTGTATTTCAACCAATCTTTTACATTGTAGTAGTTTCTTGTCTCCTGTAGTACTCCATAGGTTCTCATAAAATAAATAGCTTTCCCAAATCAGCTTTGAATTTCCACATATTTACTTTTTGATAAGTACATAATTTGAGAAACCATGTATGATGTGATGCAGTAAGAGGTATAATGTAGTCAGTGAGGAATATAAGAGGTATCGCTTTATTGTTTTCCTTACCTGGTAAGTCGCTTTGGATAAAAGCATCTGCTAAATGTACATGTAATGTATAAACATTGTCAGTGAATCATTATTGACTCACAACTTATTAAATAAACCCCTTAATAAGCCCTGTGGCAGTGACTGTAAATCTGAAAATCTTTACATAATACATTATGTCCACATGAAGGACACTCAACCTCATCCATAACATAAAACATAAATGTAAAAAAATTCTTTAACAATCTATATTTTAAGCAGAATTATATAGGGCAACTAAAAACATTATTCTATATAATCTGTAAAATCTTAGGATAAATGACAAAAAACAAACAGACAAAACAGTTTACCAAGTGTCCGAATTACATTTTTATCAAAACGATGGACATGACACAAGCATTAAAGATTACATCAGCGCCATCTCATGGTAATGAGGATGCACAAAGGTGTGCTGCAGGAAACAGCTTCGTGGAGAGGTGTAGTGTACTAGCAGTGGATATGGAATTTACTGAGTCAGATTGACTGAAGGATAGATTGCAGAAAGGAGTTTCCTTTTATTTGACTTATTGGTCATGTCAATGAAATGTAAATAATTAGCTCATGAAAGATATAACTTTATTTTACAAAAGGATGAGTGTGTGAGTACAAAAGGAAGAAATAATTGTCTGATGTATAAACTGCTGGGTTAAAAACAATGCAACCTTAACCCAACCGCTGGGTCACTATTGGACAGAACACGCGCTGGGTTGGTTTGACCCAAGTGTTGGGTTTTACTATTTAACCTAGATTTCTGGGTTGTTCATGTGACCCAGCCAGTGGGTGAAACTTACTCTCTTGCTGGGTTGGTTGAATATTACTCATGTGCTGGGTTATTTCATTTGACCCAACCAGTGGGAGAAATTAACTCTCTTGCTGGGTTAAATATTACCTGTATATTGGGTTATTTCCTTTTACATTTGGGTCTCACTTTTACATTTACTAATAACAATAAACATAATAACAAATAGAAAAACAAACAAAAAATGCAATATTATAATTACTGTTGTTCTGGAATACAATAATACAACAACATGCCTTGTAATTTGTGACTTTAAATATGATTTTAATAAGTTTTTTTCCACACAAGCAACACAGAAAGCAGTCAACCAGGCAGTTAAGCAAACATTTAAATCATTCAAAAAAGTATTAAATAAGTCCATCTTATATTGTTTGTCAAGTAGTGCTTACACCATCCATATAATTTTGACATGTGGGGATATTTCTGAACTGAGAGGAGTAGGGTCTGCCAATGTCTTATTGCTCATGGTATGCAAAGGTGCAGGTGATGATCATCGCAGATTCCCATCACCTTCTGGTTGATAATCATTAGGTGGAACAAGGCTGATCAATCTGACTGGCCTGTCTGTCTAGGGTGTCCCTGTGAACCCATGGTTGAGACATGAAAAGAAAAAAAGCTGATATTAGCAAAGAGTTCACTAACATATAATGTAAAAGTTAATACAAAGGGATAAATGTTAGTGTTAGGTATGATTAGTGTCAGGCTAACGATTCCAGCATAACATGTTTGAAAGAATTAGGTAAATGCCTGGTTAAAAAGAAAAAATAAACTCAATAACTCACAAAACCCATAGTATTTAATTCTCCAGCCTTCTATGATTTTTTTTAATTACCTAGCTAATTTGATTCATGTAGGATATAGTTAAATGAACTACATTACATCTTCATTAAATCTTAATAATGAAAATAATAATAATAAAAAATTACCTTTAAAGTTGCCTGGGCTATCAAGCTGCCATCTCTTGCAAAACTGTCCATCAGTACCATCTCAGTCACAAGAATTAAATTTCAGATGACGTAAATTACAATTTCACGAAATGCCTCCCTCTAAAACAAACTTCCACAGAGCATGTGTGTGTATGTGTGTGTGTTAAACCTTGCGGTTAGCTAGTCAACTCACCTCACAACTGCGTTTGTTTACCCAAGTCTCCAACCTGAAGGGCAAAATCGCCACTGTTAACAAACGTGAAATGGACCTTGCCCACTTGACTTTTATATTCGTCTCTCAGTTTGTACAGCAACATAGCATTGACTGAAAAAGTAAATAAATCAGTTAATCTCTTATAACATTACACAATCAGAGATTACTGCATGCAACAGTAGCTATCGTTACACTTGTAACGTAATCGATTTAAATCATACCACTATGTTAAATTTACAAACAATCACAACATAATTTGGCCACCCAGAGCCACAGTGTCCATACAAGTCCCAGCAACTTAAAATGGGTAAAATGGGTCTCAAGGGCAATAAAATGTTTAATCGATGTATTTCATCTTACATTGGCACGTCACAGATGCGCTCATTTACCGGTACAATTATAAAGCTCTCAACATGTATTATTATTGATAAAATAATGCTGGTTCTGACAGACAACCCGCAAAGAACCGCGTAAGTACACTGAAAAAAATTGGAGTAGGATTTACTTAAAAAAAGTTAGGAAAGTTTTTTCACTTAGAAAATGTGAGTAATTTCAATAGAATTCCCAAGTAAACACTAAACACAAGGAACTGTAGCTTTAATTAGTAAATCTCAAGTAAAGTTTACTCGGAATTTCCCAGTAACTGTATTGACTGTTTGTTTATATATTTTACTTAAGTAATGCTTATAAATGGTTTTTTACACAATAATCCTAGTGAGTAACCTTTACTTTAAATATTATTTTAACATTATTTGATGTTGTTTACGTATTTAAATGGTGGTCAATAAAATAACACTGACATACATTTTACTTGAATACGTTTAGTAATGGGCGATATAAACGATATGCGATATAAACGATACAAAATTGGCCTACGATAGAGATTCTAATTCTATTGCACTATCGCGATAATGCATGTTTGATGACGCAATCTACCCGCGAAATTTACAGCAACGAGCTGCAGCCGGCTGCAACGCATCATCTTGAATAAACATGGCTGAAAGCGTCAGCGAAACAGAGGAGCTCGTGAAAAAGACTGGTGCAACATCTGTTATTTGGACGTGGTTTGGCTTTAAGCCGTCCGACGAGCAGCAGCAAAATAT
>JAZGTJ010006273.1:0-25344 GCA_036877575.1 Botia almorhae | reverse complement strand
AACATTCTGTAACCAAAGTAACCAACACAATATAGACAGTGTTACTTGTGTTACTCTTACAGTGTTACTCATAAATTCATATCATCAAAGCCAGCAAACAATACACACAGGGCAAATTATTTACAAAAAATGTGAAATACAACCACACACATACACATATAAACACACACAAATACATAAATACAGGGAGATGTATTGGATGTCTTTTCCAAGCCTGTCAGCTAGGAATTGTCTGTTGGAACAATTCCTAGAAAAGCCCCCCAGCTTTTGATGTTAAGCATTGCCACACCCCTTTCTCCACTAGACAGACATGATGATGTTATTGGCACAGGCTGTGTAAATACCTGTCATGTTTCTGTGAGGATCCTGACAGCCAGCTCCGCCTCTCAGAGCCCACAGCATTTGTGAACACTGCACGCTTCCCAACATAACAAATGGACAACATCAATATTCTGCATACATTTTGTTTTGGAGGCACCTGACTTGGGATACTAGATAGGTATACTTGAAGTCTTTGTAACACAGTAATAAGCGTGTAACAACACCGCAGTGCACAGATTACACAAACGTGTAAATGTGTTTTGACTTCATAAACTCGCTGATGCCACTGAATACACTTGAAGTGTATCTACATGTAAAATTTTCTTACACTGTAAAAACTGTAAATTTAGACTAAATTCCTGGCGTAAATTTTTTTAATAAAGGAAGTAGTAGTTCACCCAAAAATGAAAACTAGCTGATAAAACTTTATTTGTGTTTGGCTGAAAACAGAAAGTCCCGCCCACCCGGGATTCTTTGAGAGTAAGTCATTCATAGGCTAAGATTCATTTTTGGGAGAACTTTAATACCTGTATGACTTAAGGTGTGACCTCACTATGAACAGGAGTTTGCTGATTTGTAGTCTTATTTCTGTTGTTCTTGTTGTTTGCATTGCTCTGTCAACTCGTAATTAAAGTTCACCAGAAAGCACCTCACATAGATAATCCTGGAAGATCTCCATCAAGACATCAGATTGGTATTTCACACTGCTCACTGATTTGTGTACAGCTTTAAAAATCTAGTTAAAATCTCATCAGCTGCTCTGGATTTTACAATTTATCCACCCTCCATTGGAGCCGCTGATAAGATTAGGTAAAAACCTTCCAACAGCTTAACAGAGAGGCTGTAACAAGGTGTTTTCTACCCAAATTATCCCTCACCTCATCTCAGACTCTACTTAACATCTTCTCAATTCCAGTTCTGTAGTTCCTGCCAATTTTGTCCCTTCTGCAGTTATCAATTCCAGTACATCTGTTCACGTATCACCTTAACCCTGCCGGTGCGGCCCAAGATCCGGTCTCACATTCTAGGTCCCTCTGACTGTGTGATAATTGCTGAAGAGAGTCAGACTGGGAGGTCATGGGGGAGGTGAGACATGCCATGAAGAGAGACCGAAAGAATGGAAAAAAATGAAGAGCAGAGAACGAGAGGTGATAAACAAGGGCACGGGCAGATTTAGCAGCAATAAGAGCGTCATGTGGGAGAAAAAGGAAAGTGTGGAGGACAGGAGATCTACTGAAGAGCGACAGATAGCTGGTGGTGAACAGCTGTGCCTCTACTCAACACTGGAAGAACTAAAGAGGCAGACAGAATTTGTATTAAAGTGTATAATTTCACAAAGGAATTACTGCTGTTGTTTCCTTGCATATTAGTATTTAACATTATTATGTTTAATACAAATAAACGTTGGGCTGTCGGTTGTGCATTTACAACCACAGGAGTTCACTAGAAAAAGCAATAATTTATAGTAATACATTCATTAAAAATCACATTAGGTCAGAAAACATGTAAATTCAGTGATAAAATAACTGCAATTTATCTGCATATTCATTTTCATTATGTCAGGATCTGCGAATAAACTGTTGTCTCTCTGTCATTAAAACAGAATAATCTTAGATTAACCTTATAATAAAAAATTATATACAGTATTTTGTAATTCTACAATCAAATACGCCTTTTATTGCAGAAATTGTTAAGCTTCATATATTGCTGTGAGCAAAAAAATGTAAAACACCTTCAGTCTGTCAGTGCCAAAATGACAAACACAAACATTCACAAATACACAAAGTCTACATTTGTACACATGCACTATACAAATACAACAAAGGCTGCCAGCCATATTATAGAGGGTCTATTTGCAAAGCTAAAGTTAAAGCACATAAAAGCAGCAACAGTTAAGCATGCATATGTATGTGTTTGCATATGCAGTTTCAGGCATCTCTCTGTTTACATGTGTTTTATTTGTATGCAGTTGTGCTTTTGGGTGTATTTATGTGCGTGTGTGTGTGCATATGTGTGTCTAAAGCTTGAATGGCTGGGAGAGACATCTGATTTTGTGGAGGTCATGTTATAAATGTTTGAACGGTGAGATTTTTTTTCACAGATATTTCTGAAGAAAAGGGTAAATGCAAGTAATATGTCAAGGCTATCATATTGATGTGTGTATACACACACATACACGTATACATATAAATATATACATACACTATTTTAACTGTCACACAAATGCCACATTCTTCAATATGCTACAGCACACAACTGTATGTATATACAAAAAATATTTTGTGTTATTATGTAGCAAAAGCAACAATTTCTGAATATAGTATTAACCTTTCAACCACAATGCTCCCCAACTCTAAAGCTAGAGTCCAATTACATCAATTTGGGCTATCCCCCGAAAATCTGTGAAGTGCACCCAGACCGACTGACAGCACACTGACTGGCCTTTGATGTGCACATTAACTAGCGCAGACCGTTGGGGTATTCAGAGTGACTTTGATATGCTCCATTAGTGTGAATTTCCACTCACACCACCTCAAACACGGTATTGTTTGCACAATAAATTAAGCCGGTGCTGTTCAGATCAGAGGAGCTGCGTCAAGTCAAGCTAGTCATACAACATAACTCCACCCACTACATGTGACACTATACCTGCCAGGGCAAACAGGAAAAAGCAGAGCGTTTGTTTTAGAGTGTTTTAGATTATTGCATCTCAGAAACAACGAAACATATTAATATAGCTACAAAACCTGTCAATATATAAAGCATTCCAGTATTTATAAATCTTAGGAGCATAAAAGTTAATGGAAAAAGTCACATTAAAATATTTCTGGGAGGAGCGATAATAACATCCCTTTAAAATGATTGTTAATTTTCTAATATTGGCCTTTTGTGTGAAACGCACACATAGCTACAGATGTGGTAATCAGTGAATGTGCTATTAAATTAATTATATTGTAGATTAAAAGGGATCGTAAAAGAGATCAAACACAGTCTCTCGTGTCTCTAATGAAATCATAAAGAAAGCAAAAAGACGGCTAATAATTTCAGCTAGAAACTTGCTCACCCAGGACCATCAATAGACTATTTAACGAATAGAAATATGATTCTGCAGAGTGTGATTGGTTGGGTTCAATTTTTATGCCAACCCTGAAACCATATTCGGATTTTATGCGTTCCTAAGACATACCCACAATGCACTTGGCCAAACTTAGTTTACATCAATATATGAATCAACCAAAATAAATTAAAGTGTGTTCTGGGGACGTATATAGTGATGCTTTCAAAATAAACTCTGCTTCAGAAAGACTGACAAGGGCCTTTTTAGGGTTTACAATCTTTAAATTGATCAGCATAGCCATGGGAAACATTCAGACGGACTCTGCATATCTATTAGCTGTGTAGCTTTTTCAATACCTTTAACCCTTAGAGATAACAGAGATGCTTAAGTAACAAAGCCATCATTACGGGATGATGCGTATCCATCATTAAAAGCCCTGTATGTTCTTTAAGGAGCAGTTTAATTAACAATGAAAATTCTGTTATTATTAACATGTTTTTCTAAATGATATTTGAATATGTATTTTTGGGTGAACTACCACTTGAACTTCCCATAAAATCATTTGTTTTAAAAAAAAAGATGAAAAGTAAAAATCTTCAAAAGCCAGCCATGCAAGTCAAGCACTGTGTATGTTATGTATATTGTATCTATGCAAATGTATCATAATTAGTCACCTAGTGGTTCTATTTTCAGCTTCATTATAAATGATAGCCACATAATACTGCTAAATTCCTAACACAATTAACTTCTAAGCAAGTGGGCAATTTACACTAAATGCTAAATATGCCCAGCTCCACTGTTTTCATTTCAAGAGGAGAGAAATTAAATTAAAGAACAGCTATTGAAAATCTTATGTAAAAATGCATGTGGAAATGGTATTTTAGCTGGGTTATTATTATTGCTTAGAAACTAAAATGTACAATATCAACATATTGGCAGTATCTTAAACATTTGCTTTATAGACTTTAGTCGCATATGGATCCTCTATAGGACACTCAGAACTGAACTAGCCAGAATCGTTGTGCGGGAACCGCCGTAAGCAACTGGGTTCAGAGCTCAGGCACAAGCCCATTTATGTGTAAATGATGAAGATCTTTGTCTGAAAGGACATGACAAATTTCTTTAGTAATTAAATCCAGATGATCCTAGTCATTACCACTCTGTACAGTTGAATTCAATTATCATCAAAGCTCAACCAGTATAAAATAATAAAAAGAAAATCAATTTTGGAGTATATCCTATGGTAGAGTATAATTTGGTATAGTGTGTTTTATTCATTTGCGTTAGTCTGTGTGTACTGTCACAATGGTTCCACAATAATAACAAATAATGTAGAAGAGAATAAACTGTATAACATTGATTTAGGTACATTCACTAACTGTGTTAATAAAAATGTTTAAAATAATAATAATAAAAATCTAATTTCTTATAAATAAAATGAACCCATTGGGTGGAAACATTGGGTGGAAATTGGGTGAAAAATCTGTCCATATATTAATATGTATCATTGTCCATCTATGTACCAAATTTGTGGTAAAACCACACTTTACATATAACCACCTTTGAATAATATTGACATCACGAAGTAGATTCAAATGGTGTCGGTTGAAGAATTTGGTCCAATCACACGCCACCTTTCAGTGTGTATAATCTCAGTGGGCGTGGCCTCCAGGAAGACTGATGAAAGACCAGTTGAGACCAGCAAGCAATCGGTTTGACATAATAACGTCCGCTGAAAAATCTATGCTGGCACAAATGGATCTTCTACCTGCACTAAACTGACACCTCATTTAAAGACTTCATTACAGTTTAATCAGTTGTTCCAAGCAAAAGCATACCGTTATGCCATGCATAGATCAGACAGTCTATTCATAATATTCAAACCCATCTCACAATCCACTTCCTCTTTTCTGAAAAGTCATTCACTGGTACCAAGAATACAATGACAAGGCTCACCATTTTGTTCACATAAATGCCTACAGTATACTTCATAATAATACATACTGAATAGGCAGTTATTTGAGGCATGCTGGGAGGTTCAGTTCAAACAGCAGGTCTATTCCTCAGTTCACTGGTAAGCTAGAGGGTGTGTGTCTAAGGGCTAGCCCCAGGTTTACCAAGCCTGAACTAAAAATTCACCTAACCAGTGCCCTCTCTCTCCTCACTGACAGCACAGAAGCATGTTTTGTGTTTCTGGCTGTGCCCCCAGTCAAACTGCTCATGTGAACATTTCAGTGCTGCTCCCTAGAGCAAGTCCACAACCAGCTTAAAGGAGACTGAATTTTTAAACAGTCTCACATGCTTTCAGAAAAACAGATCTTGTGAAACCTCCAGTATGCCACCATGCTGATCTGTTGGGATGTCTAAAGCATATACAGTGCCCTCCATAAGTATTGGGACAGTAGGGAAAAAATTGCTCCGTTTGCAACAAAACATGTCATGTCATCATATGATTAAAAGATGAATATGAGGAAAACTTTCCTGTAGGTTTATATTGCACTGTAAAACAACAGGAAGGAAACAAATAAGATCTTAAATATCTTAGTTGTTTACCATATATACCAATGAGGAGAGTGGACAGCAACTTTTTGCTTTTGCTTCATCTGTTCCTTGTGTTTTCTTACGAGAAAAAGGCCAGAAATCTTGCATGTGTTTCCTCAAGAATTTAAGAAGAGATTTCAACAATTAATTACCTTAATTTTACCAGGAAGTCCCACTGAGACCCATGATCTCAAGAACACAAAGAAATGGAGCTTTAACGCTGTCCATTTTATAACTTTATACTCTAAATGTACGCAAACAATTGTCTCATGAATGCCTATTTTTATTTCTTCCAAGAGCATTTAGGAGAAACATCAGAAACAAAGTTGGTACATAATGGAGTTCTCAATTATGTTTCATTTAAGTCTTATGATAGGAAAGAGCCACATCAGACAGACATTCTTCTCTAGGGAGTGTCTTCAAGATGATAACTACACGAGACAAAAGTAAGTGTAACATGGTTTGGCATTTACATCTTATGCTTTCAAAACATTTGGCTGCAATTGGATTTAATAACCCACAGCTTTGGTAAAGGATGTTTAATCTGCTTATTGCAAACTGTGTCTATTTATACCGACTGAATGAGAACGAAATGTGATTAGATATCTTTTCCAAATTCCTTGTCGTGTCATGAAACACGTCTTACTAACAAACAGGGATTTTTCTTGGACAATCTTCAATTCTGACTGCATTTTAAATCATTTCATTCAAAACGCAGAGCTGTACACACTATATGTTTTTAATAGTAAAGTGTGTAATTTCTGCACCACTAACATCACCAAAAAGAATTGCAAGAATAAGGATTGTTTGTAAACAGGTCTCCTGAACACTCCTCGTGTCTGCCATTGGCTGAATTAACACACAGCCCCGCCTCAAACTTATGCCATTGGTTAAGCCAATGTTGCTGCATTGGACTAGTCAATATTCTCAAGCCAACATAGCAATGAAGACCACATTTTGGAAAAATCAACCTACAAATGGTTCAGTTACAGTTACTAGTGCATATTAAGCTGGGATATGAAAAAATATCATAAATTACACGTCACTTTTCGGCTTACATGCAAAGCGAGGCGAACATTTGGAAAATCTGTTGACAGCTCTCGAAAGGTGCACTGCAGAACACTGACAAGTATTAAACACGAAAGTGTCACGACCGATTTTTTTACGGTGAGCAGAGCATTTTTCTGTTGATTCTTCCAAAAGCTGTAAAACCCTGTTCAGCTGTGGCATGAAAACTGATAGTTGTCCTTTTATAAATGGTGCAGACTCTCTCGCCAGGCCGCATGAATATTCAGAGAGAGCGGGGCCTCAGGGAATCACACTAGCATGAAACTGTTATGCTACACTTCTCTTTTCTATACAGCACTGCTACTTTATTTTTTCTTTCCTCTGCCCATTTTTCTCTCTGAACAGCTCTGCATTTTCAGGCACTGGATATAATAGAAGAGAAGAGGAGGATTTCCGTGTGACTGGTGTGATTAATTGAGCTTGGTGAGAGAAAATAAAAAGTCAGTGGAGCCATATTGTTTAGTGGCTTGTTTTGTGTTTGTGTGCCAGGGAACGATGAGCTCGTGTGACCGACTGTCGCCTTGGCCCTTTCGGCTCCAGGAAGTTAATATTCCCGATGGGAAAGCTTTAAATAATTGACTTTCTGGACTCGTGCACTTAACGGTCAGTGGCAAAGGAGAAAATTGCAAATTGCTGCATAACTAATAAACAAAATTGCCAGACTTAATCAAACATGTGCTGCCGCGTAAACAGCTATAATGGTCAAATTTCACACCCTGAAACCACTATGAAAACAAAAGGCTCAGTGAGATCAATTAATAAAGCAGGGGATCTAATATATGCTGGTGTACCACATTACTTTAGAGTATGTGATGTCAGCTTTTAGTGGGGAGTCTTAGAGACCAATAATATGCTAAAAGCTGACTTATTCTCGTGGCTGCAGGGGGTAGCAGGTCACACAGAGTAATATTTAGTGAGGCCTTGACCTCACTGGGCTGAATGCCACCATTACTATGAATAAGATGCAGCTGAGTCAAGGCATTTATAGGGATCTTGGCCTCATGAGAGCTGGAGAAAGAAAGCTTTTACAAAAACTCATAATGGCAGACTCAACCCTGTGACACCTTGCTGTGGAAATCTAAAAGAAAGTGCTAGACCGCCTCCCACAAAAATCGAATATCCTGAATTTAAAGGCAACACTCTTCTGTTAATAGCTCCCTATAGGATTATTTTAGACAAAACACTGTAATAGGATAAACTGGTATATCTTGTTTTTATAACAGGTATGACATAGTGCCGTCTGACTACGGCAAAACATAGTGTCCAAGACTTCTGCATTATTATGGTGCTTATTAAGTAATAGGACCACATGTATACATAAACCACTCAGAACTCTTTAGCAAATAAATAACACTAGTTTTCAAATCTAGTTTTTATTGCATAGTTTTCCAGGCTGATTCTAAAAAGCAAGTAATTCCTGGACGAAATAAATGAACATTCTTTTCGCTCTTAACAAATCACTTTTCAGGGCTTTTTGAACTACCACAATGTCAATGAAAAGTCCACAGAGGCAGAACAAGCTGTATTAACAGCTTGTTAATAATAATAGAGATTTTGATCTTATAAGAAGTTGTAAATGATAACTAAATCTTTTACTTTCTTATGACATGCTGACCCCTTATTGCAGCATGTCCATGAGTATCCCATTAACCTCCTGTACTCAACCCTGCAGTGTAGTGTCTCTTTATGGCTAAATGGGTGTTAGGATTAGCAAAGGAATAATAATACAGCACACTGTAGGCAAGCCATTATGAATGTACGAGTTAAGAGATGAATGTTGTATGTGATTAAATTGAGCATAGGCTTTCCAGCTGCTGGGCCTGAGAGTATAACACAATGAACAAGATACAGATAAAGAGAGCGAGGGAAAGTGCGTAAAGTAACAGCGTCAAAGAGAGGAAAAGAACTAAGCGAGAGTTTGGCTAATGTGGTAAGCTGCCAGCGATAGGAACTTCTCTGCTACAACAAATCAGAGGTTACTTCATGTTAAACATACAGCGATGTGGAGTGGGCTTTTGGACCAATCAGATGTCACTGTGGGCGGGGCCACTCAGCACAATGCCACATAAATAGAATCCATGCAAGCAGCAAATCATGTGGTATGGGTGTGATATAAACTAATTTCTATTTAAAATTAAAAGGGCAGGCAAGTTGGGAAGGGGCAATACAATATGCTCCTTCCCAACTTCCTGTTTCAATTGAAGTCTTTAATTAGTCTTTAAGAGCCAAAGAATAGAGTGTAGAGTTTAGATATGTACTTCTCTCTCACTCACTCTCTGTTTCACGATGTCAGTCACTCTCTCACCATCTGACACAAACACACTGCAGTCCACATATTGATTTTGGGGGTAATTGGCTCTGGCAGGAAAAAAAACAGGCCAGCAAAGGGAGATAAAAATGTTGGAAGCTAAATAACATTGTACTATTGGATTCTTTAAGTTGTGGTTGGTGGCTGTGATAAACACAGTGGATCTCTCTTGAGTGAAAGGTAGGGTTTGATAAGCGTTTGCGCATTCCGTGCCAGCACGCACAGCCAGTGTTGCTGGAGGATGGTGAGATTGCGACCTCTATATCGCAGCTATGCGGATGTGCTGCAAAAGCAGAATGAAACAGTTTATTGAGCTCCACTACAGAGCACAATGACATTGTCTGCCTTATGTTATGCTAAAAAGAAAATCCATACCAAACACAAAACCACACAAAATTGCCTTTATATAATACAATATACTGAGATAGGCGTTTTTAAATGACAACAAAAGTACTGCTCTTTAAAACCAATTCAATGCTCCATTAACCAGTCTAGACCGCACCTGCTCCCCGATACCGAAACGACGACGCAAACGGCCAAATAAGTCTGGAGGAGATAAACAACACATGCAGGAGCTCTGGTGTTCCTTCCCACCTTGTCTGCAAGGAGCCTGTGCCAAACATCTCAGTCTGATAGCTTTACTTTAGCAAATTAGATCTCCTCCAGGCATTACTCCACCATGGCTAACCTGAATTTCTCATGACAAGGCAAAATTAGGTTTTTGATAAGAGCCCAAGAGTCGATTCAGAAATAAAGACTCTTGGGTTCACGTCTTGCATATGCGCGCCACATGTTCAGCTACAAGTTCGGCTAGAGGTTCAGCCACTTTAATGTCTCTCACAAACTGATTTGTTTGTTTATAATTTGTGAAGTAAATAACTAACAGGTTTTCTCAGCTTTTTTATGAAGGTCGCATTGAAACTGTTTTCCAAACGTTATAACATGCTTTGATTGGTTAACCCTTATTTTTTTTACCCAGACTCAGTTTTAAACTCTGATAAACCATCATAAAAATGTTATTATATTCAAATTTATATGATGATATAAAACAAAAATCACTATATTGTGAAATCTAAAAATATGATCATCTAAACAATCTTCAGCCAGCAACTGATAAAGTTTCACTGTACAAAATTACCATTACGACCTACTCGTGATGAAAAATATGTTAAAATATGTAAATATATTTTAATGCGAATATTTTAATGAGCGTCATCTCTCATTTTAATATTTAAATTTTTTAATGCGACAGGATTTTTAGTCATTTGTGAGCAAATTACGATACAAGCGTAGAGGAAACTAAGGGTAAAATTAAATGTAAAAAAATTTAAATTCCATCACAGAATGTCGTTCTGAGTTAATTTCTAGGAGTGCACATATCTCAAAGTGTCTGTCGTTAAGAAAACACCCAGAACACGTTTGAACAAATCTGTGACATTTCTCATCTTCATTTGGGGCACATGTTCGGGGCGATGTTTTCAGGAAATGCATTCATTTATGTTTTCCACATACACTTTCTCATTTGGATTCCCTGCTGTGTTTGCACTCAAATGAAATTTATGCTGTGCAGACACAGTGAAAAACCCAGGAATGTTTTTTTTCATACCGAATCACCAAGAACAGAACCCATTTTCCCAAGAGAGCAGCATTATACGTGCCTCTCTCTGATTAATCCTTGTTGTAGCATCTGAAGCGAAACACAAAGCGTGCAATTTTCCACCCTGAGCTTCCGAGATATTATAATGGGTAAAAGATGCTGCCATGGTAAAGTGTTCAATTCACCAGATGTTGTGGGAAAACCATTTGACTCCAGTTAAAGCTATGCAACTCTAAACCAACTCTAAATTTGTAAATTACACTGGGTTGTCTGATAATACAAATAACAGAGGCTTGCAGTAAAAGCATTGATAGCAAAATGTGCAGACACAATTAAAACTGCTATGATGTATACATGTCTATGGTGACTAATACAAAATGTACATCATTTTATTACTCTGCCTTCATCTGTGTTGTTTTAATCACCATTTTAAGTGATTAAGTGACTTAATTTAAGTGACAGTGATAATAAAGAGGAGGATCCAAACCATCTTGAAATAATAATGACTGATTATTGTATCTTGGGGTGATATTCTGTCACATCAAGGACTGTAAATCTATTCAACCTCCCTAAGCCTAAACCATCGATTGTGCCAGAGATTTCTTCATCCCCTGGTCTTTATTGGACCCAAGAAAATCAAGTGGCTGAAAATTCATTCCCTGGGTTCAATTCTCAATTTTTCGGGTTCGAATCCATCACACCTCAGTAATATAGTGGGGCCTTGTGCACAGATGGGCCATACATCCAGGTCCCTTTTCTAATCTCGGATGTCATTAGAATGATTTAAATTCAATACAATCATCAGTCCACACATTAGAAGATCAAACATCTCCACTACATCACAACTGTATCAGGATTACCGCATTTGGGATTACAGCACTTATTTCTGGCTTGCTGCATCTTCAACATGTGAAAATATAGTTGAATGTTACTCATTATGAGCTAGAAGCATACGCTATATGTGCTTTGACTAATACTCATTCGAGTGAGTATGCAACAATATGCACAGCATTAACAAATGGAACCAGCCCTTATGGGAGAAAGACCATTTTCAGAAAGTAATATCATGAGAATCTAATTTTCCCTTATTTTATTTAGCATAAAAAAGCTAACTATGTAAACAAACTGTACATTTCAGAACTAAACGATTCCTCTCAGCTGACTGAAGATCCATTGGATGAATTATTGAAACCAAGCACGATTCTGCACAATGCTACAATTCAAATTATATAATAATTGTATAAAGTCTTATATAAGGCAATATAATATTATATAATGTTAATAAAAATTCATAAAGTGACACTAATGATTTGTAGTGAAGATAAAAATAACAACAACAACAAAACAAAACACACAGAAGACAAAATATGCATCTTATGTGACAGCAAAAACACAAGAAACACCAACACAAATGCTCAAAAGAGTCCAACTGTGTTTCTTAATTGGGCCTCACTGCATTTCACATTTCCATCTTATGGCCTGCTCTCAAATCCTGCATTCCTCTCATATCAGTTCCTTCAAAAGACTCTCCCCTTTATTCAATAAAGCTGTTGAAAATGAAAAAATGAAAGGGCCACACGAGGCTCCCCAAACAAGGTTATTAAATGGCCACTGGATCAAGAAAGCGCCCCCTAAAATGCTTTTTAGTCTATCTTGTTTTCCTTATTACTTCAGTATCTGTTTACAGCTGGGACAAAGGCTTCAAACAGCCAGCGGGTTGAGAAAAGACACATGAGGGGAGCAGCTCTCCCTGTTATTTAACCGAGCTGGATCTTGTCTAGTAACACAGCTTTAACTCTTACAAAGACGAGGTGGGGTAATAAGGTCAGTCGAGCCCAGGAGACAGCAAAGTGAGACTCTGGAGAAAGAGAGTGTGAGTTTTGGAGATAGTGAAGAGGAAGGCAAGAGACAGAGAGAAAAAGGGACAGACGAATGAACAAAAGAGGGAAGGGAGACCACTGACAGTGACCATGGAGTCTCACAAGCTCTAGAGCTTTAATACTGTTGAGTGTCCTGTTTTTACTGCTTAATCCAGTTTGGTGCATGAACAGAAGGGTTATGGGAGGAAGTGAAAAACATCAAGCACAGCTCCACCAGGGGTACGAGTACCCTAGAGGGTACTTAAATAGATTCCAGGAGGTCTCCAATTAAAGAGAGAGGGGAAATTAAGGCTGAGTTTTTTCACCCACAGTATTCATTGTTTTTAGTTGTGTGACTCGTTCTTGTAATGGCCATGATAGTTATAATAATGGTAATGCTAAAGAGTGTCCTCTGGAACATCAGTTGAAGGGACAGTTCACACCAAAATGAAAATTACATTGATATTAACTCAATCTCATGTTGTTCCAAATCCATATGGCTTGCTTTCATCTGTGAAACACAAAATACAGAGTGATATTTGCTCAGTCTCGGGCACCATTCACTGTCATTGCATCTTTTTTTCCCAGCATTCTACTTACCATCTCCTTTGTGTTCCACAGAAGAAAGGAAGTCATATTTTTGTCCATTTTTGGATTAACTATTCCAAAAAGGGTACCTCAGCTTTACTAATGGGGCTACTCTAGAGACAGAGAGATGTGATATTACATATGGCTACTCAAAATGATAATCATACAGCGTTTGAATGACAATTGCATCTGAATGGCAGGTGTGACTGCACAGAGCTATGCACACAATTTGGACTTCCACACAATATCAGGAAGTAATTACACACAGAGTGCACATAATTTTACTTCTCATCCAGCGTCTGACTTCAGCAATGGATTATGCCATGCATCTGTGATTTTAGATGAAACCACTAACCTTCAGTGAAGACACTTTTAATTACTCTCCTACTAAATTTGGAAACTCAAGCCTTAAATCTCTGTATTCCTGGGGTTTACAATTAGTTGCATGTTGCCTAGATTCCAAGTTCACTTTGTCAAGAAGCACGTAAGACTAACATCTTCAGATTGTGATTTGTGTGTTAGGTGAAAATGTTTTGACTGTCTTTCTAGGTATGTAATTTGTTGGTCACATGATTTGCTACCTGATTCATTGAAGAACATGACTAGATTTCTTGGAAACTAGTTCTCCAGTCTCAATACATACAGTACAGATCAGCGTAGTAAGCCAGTTGTACTTATTCTAATGTGTTTGATTTGAGGTTACTAAAGCACCAAAGCAAGCCATATCAGGATTAATGAGGTTTGATGCAGGAACGTTCAGTACTAGTATTGCCCAGTGCCCCAGCATAAAGCAAGACTACGTACTAAATTCCTCCTCTCCTATAATGCAGACTAGCAGAGGTTTGACTGCGTGGCCGCTTTGTGATGGTAAGTAGCATGAGTTCTTATTTAAATACACCAGTGCTTCTTTCTGTAATGATACAATGCAAAAAGGTCCAGGAGGATGAATATAGTACATTCAAAACACATGCATGTAATTCGTCCCTTCTAATTTGTACCCTTCCTCATCCCCTGTTTTTTATTCATCTATTGCACCTTCCGCATTAGCATGTCACCATTGGCGGAGGCGCAGCAGATGCACTCGCCATGCTCTTTTTTGGGGGAACATCAAGAGAAGTGAATCCAGGGACTTTTATCTCCTTAATTATGTAAATTATACGCCACTGATATTCCTTATCAGGACTAGAGGTAGCTGCGTCTCTTCCCTTGCAAGCTGCGATGCGAGAGCCATTCATGCTTAACAGCTTCTCCAAACTTCCCAAAAGAATTTCCTCCCGATTCACAATAGAATGGAAAAAAGCCATGCCTCATAACTCATTTCTCAGATACAACTCTAAATCAAAGCGGCACTCGGTTGTGTGCTACTTTTCTTTTGCAACAAGAACCACAGCTGTGCAATTCATCTTCGAGGCCCTTAAGACTATCCTATGAATTTGCATTTACAGATTTAGCTATACAGCTTTTCTGTTCAAAATATATCTATCATTGTTCCACTTGCACGCCGTTTACATAACGTTTCTCACTTGATCTCAACGGAGAAGTATTACACAAGTATCAGGCATCAAGGAAAGTGCCGTGAAAACAAAGTGTTTAAGCTTTTGTGTGATGTGCTCACGTTGAAGGTGTGGTAAGTGAAATCAATTATATGGAGGATTATGTTGTTCCTACCACTTAGCATCTAATTGGCAATCTTTAACATCTAAAGGGAGTCCTGAGAAGTATTGCCAGCATTCATTATGGATCAAGTTTTCAGCTACCTACAATGAGAACTGCACGTTATAAACGAGCTAAATGGAAAATGCTTTAGATGAGTTAGAACAAACAGGCTTTTTATTGGACCAATAGAGTCAATTATGGAATTGGATTGTTGGCAGAAACAACATGGAACCCACAATAATCACTATATGAATCTGGGATTTGGATGTTGAAGGGCAGGTACTGATTGCATCAAGAATTTAAGTCAACATGCAGAGGTAACAATGCCAAACCAACAATGCAAACCATTCAACTCATTGGCATACAAATTAATTAGTCTGGGAAAAAAAATACAATCATAAACATGATTGACCCTTGAAAATCAAAAGCCTACAACTTTGGTTATTATGCTGTAACATTTACTACGGTTACTCAGGAGCATAGATCAGTATATAATACCTGCTGTGAAATTGTAGCTTGCAGAAAATCCCATTGCTTCCAATTCACCATCGGCAACAAATTTTATCCATAGGTAGCGACCACTCGATCTGATATATGGAGGGTTCTGCTGGCCACAGTAGCGTCCAATTATTGGAGAAAAACCAAAGGGTCCATCCCGGACTTCGATATGATCAAATTTACATTCCCATGAAGGTTCAATTGAATACTTTTCATCAAAGAAAAGATCAATGCATTGTCTCGGGGGAGCTGAAAGAAGAAAAAAATATGATGACTGACAGCCGTAATTGATGACGAATGATGTCATTTGTCTACCATTGCTAACATAAAAAACTTCCCAGAAGACACTTGCAAATGTATTGTATCCAACTGGTATTAAATCCAAGTAACAATAATTGACAAAATGACGAAAACAAGAATTCAGAAAATGTATGGCTTATTAATAAGATCTCACTATGTTTGTAATCTTCCTATAACAGTAAAAGAGTATAATGTGTAAACCATCTGAATACAGTAAACGTAATACTAGCTTTTCAGTTAATTTAATTTTCAGTTATTAGCAGTAGCTCAGCATGCTGGCAGTAGTCCAATGGATACAGTGATTCAAAGACAAATACACAAATGAGAGTTTTTCATTTACAGTTGAATCTAATTTCGATAATAAGTTTCAGATATTAGAAAATGATTTATCATATATTCTTCTATTACAAGTGCAAATTATATGATCATTCTTTACGAACACCATAATTATGCTGCATAACATTAATAATAAACTGATCCAGTAGCTAACGATTTAAACTACCCCCAACCACGTGTCACGTGACAGATTTGTTTGCCATTGGAAGAAGGTTAGTACCTTCAATGATGTAGATGCACTCTTGCTCTGGGGAATATTTGTTGGGGTAATTGGGTGAGGTGAAGAGGCCTCCCTCTGGTTCTTTTACCCAGGTACCGCACTGACCTGCTGGCTGCACCCCTGAATTGTTTTTCACTAAAAGAGAGCAGTCAAATGTCAGATTGCCAGGAAACATGGAGATGAAGAGTGGCTGGCTATTCTGTGTGACAAAACATCATTACCTGCTACCTTCTTTGTTGCCCCAGACAACCCAAGCATGATGAGACCGGCAACAACTGCGACAAAAGATTAAAATCAAAACAGCATAGAATCACGTTGCCTATGTTTGATTATTATGAACATTTATCATCGTTAAGATTAATTCAATGATGTTGTTTATATATTTGTCTGGTGCACAAAATATATCACGAACTGATGTTTGAAAATGCATTGAAAATACTTCAAGGAAATGCATTCGTATCCCTAAGATATGTCTCACCCTGAGTAACGTTACACGTACATATTCTTGTTTGTACTGCAATACAACACAAATGCCATATAAACAGTAAAACAAATGATACAATACAATCATGCTTATCGAACTATAAGTTTGGGAAAGATTCTATATTTTATTAAACATAACTGTAGAAGGAAAAGAGAAAAAAAACTTGTAACGTCATTATGCACATGCAGTGGCATACCATCAAACGTCATTTAAACCGGTTTACAATCACACAAAGTTCCTGCAGTAATAAAGACAGGTAAATGCAGATCCACCTCAGGCGTAAAATTAAACAGAGAAGTTAACTGGCAGCTGGACTTACCGTGAAGGAACCTGTTCCCATGTACCATGTCTATTCCTTTCACAAATGGCTTTCTCAACTAATTCCATTTAGATCGGAATACTTTCGGAAGAAAAAGATCGACGTTTGCAAAATTTCACAGCGAATATGTCAACATTTCACAGCCCTTAATTCATTTCACTATATCTATTCGGTTATGATGGAGATTCCGGAGCTCCACAACTAGGCATTAGTAGTTTCGTATAAAACGAAAGATTTAAACATGCGTCCGATTTCCATCCAAACGTTTCCAATCCCCTCTGGTGATGGATTAATAGGTCCGTCATTAGCTTCTCCTGATCGCTCCACCTTTCCAGTGTTACAATGAAAAGATTCATACAAGGGAAACGTTGGCCAGTCTTCCATCCATCTCTAAGAAACAGTTATCAGAATATCCATTCAGATTAATTTTCGCATTGTTTCGGTTCTTTTCCAAACGAAGAGCAGACTCAACTTCATCAAGAGAACTCGCGGCGACAGAAAACGTGTTTAATAAAGCCTTTTTTCCTGGGTTCCTTCGGCAGGATATGCAGTACAAACCCCCTTCCAGTCATACGCGCCTCTTCAATCCCCCACCTCAAAGAGTTAATTTATATCATCGCTACTCTCCGGCAACTGGCCATTCGAGTTATGTCAACATCTTAAAATTATGCGGCAGCATAAATAACTGTTGTTAAAAAAAGGTCTGTAATCCATTTAAGATGATGTTCTTAAAGAGGCACTGCAAAGTCGGAGGGACTGCGGGATCCAATGAATTCACAAGCTCAGACTGAAGCACTAGAGCAAAATATTGGGGTAGGCAGAAAAAAACTCTGTATAAAGGCAGGGAAAACGATGCAGGGGAGATGGAAATCTAGACAGTCTCAACTCCCAGCAGAATCTCCAAGCAAGTAAATGCACCTGCAGTGTTGGATTGGCGAAGAGCATCTGCAGCCTGCGGACATGACGGGGGTCTGGTCCGGAATAAAGTAACGAAGCATGCAGACACTATAAATTTATTGAAGGGCTTTAATAGAGCTCATGTGATCCAGTCACGTCTTGCAGAATAAACTGCTATTTTTCTGGCTATTAAAGGGAGAGTTTTATTCGTTTATAAACTTTAGCTTTCTTGGCGTTTCACGTTTTGCGCTTTCCTTCCCAATAAATGTCGTCACCAAAATGTTTAGAACTATTTTAAATGATTCTTTCAAATCTTTTTAATGTTCGCAGTGTCACGATTTTGACCTCTGAGTAGTAGTATTGTATTTTGATCTTTGAGACGTCTACTGTTTGATTGATATAGCAGTAATGATATTTAAGACTGGTTAAAAATATGCTAATGATAATCTAACTCACATGGTTACACATGAAGAATGTAAAAATGACCGAACATATTACTTTTATGCACTCAGGCATATTTGATAAATAAACCAGCATTCATTCCTGACTATCACAGCCCAATTAAAGCTAATGCAAGAAATCCCTGTTCATTTTTCTTGCCTGAAATAGCTGCATGGACATTGCAATATTTGGCAGCCTTTCCATTACATACTTAAAGAGATTGATAGAGATCATTTCCAAAAGTGCTGATGGAAAATGTCATTGCTAGATCTGATTATGTGCACATCCAAAGTTGCGAGGATGTGAGGTAATTTCTTACTGTAAATACGTCTTGGCAGTCAGTAGACGTTTTCACTGATTCTATAATCTCATCAACCATGTTGTGTCAGAACATCAGTCTATCTTATAGTATGCGTGTTAATATGAAGCACATTAGTGTGCAGACACTGATCTGTAGAAAACATTCAAGTCAGCACAAAAAAAGCAAAAAGCAAAGGGTGCATACTTGCATAGAAAGCCAAAGTCACAAATTGAGTTTGTTGAATCGTCTCTCCTTTCAATGATTACAGACTGTTTAAAAATTCAGATATGACTTTTGCTGTGTACTTGCAAATATTCAATACTTTGATCGAGGCACAAATGAAGCTGAAAACAAATTTCAACATCAACGCCATTAGGCAGTGCTACCATTTAAAGCAGATTGATGCTGACAGGTAAAAAGCAGTCAACCCTGCTCTAACAGTCACCATTCAGTAGCTTGTATTTTAACAGAGCTAATGATAATGCACTTCATTAAAATACCACACTGAGCAAAAAAAATGACACTGGATGTATTAATCTTTGGAATGATACACACTCCTTAAGTTGAAGCTTATAAAGGGAAACATAAAGAGAGAAGAGAGAGAAATAACTCTTTATCCCTTGTTAAGTTTAAAAGTTGTTTTTCTTGTTGTTTTTGCTGTTTTATGTTATTTTATTTTGTTTTCATTGAAAAGAAAATAGTTCATAGTTAATGTTAAAAAAGCTAATAATAGCAAATCACTCACAGATTTAGTCAATTTTAGAGCTCCTAAAACATTTTTTTGGGAGAAAAATCCGAAAGCAGTTTTGAACACTCTGTCTGTCCACTGATAATAACTGTATAAAATTTAAAAGTGGCCATTGGACCGGATTTATTTTCCTAGACAGATAGCAAAAGAAAAACAAACAGATTCTTTTCATGACTATCAGCAACAGTTCCTGATAGAAAAGCACAGGAAAGACGAGATTGTTTTCATTCAGTGGTGATAGTGTCTCTTGAAATTGGAGTTTCCACAGGAAAAACTCTTCTGGGTGCTGAATTTCTTGAATTGTATATTATTTATAAAAACTCTGTGACTCAACTTATATATATTAGTAATAGTGATTACTTTCATAAAAAGGTGCTCTACCCAATTAAAAATTAGTTCAAAAAAGGCATTGTTAATCAATCATGGTTAATTTGCTGTTGTGTAGCAACCAGAGCGTACCATTTTCTGTCTGTGGCTTTACTTTAACACGGAATAGGGAACACTTCAGAGGGATTTGAATGTAAAAGTATACACACTAATCCTATTAGAAATCTTTCTGTTATATTTCAACAGATGTTGCAAGACTTTGCAAAAAGCCATAAAGCAGTTCAATTGTGACCAAACATACTGTTAACCAATCAGCTGTGACCAAATCACTCAAAATTCTGCTCACTAATTGGCGATTTCAGGGATGACTAATGACAAAATGGCAATTATGCAAATAAGGGCTTATCTTGCTTACTGTATTCAACACCACAACTGCATAGTTCAGTTGCCTCAGTTTAAAGGAACAGTTCACCTTAAAATGAACCCTTTTAAATGACTGACTTCTGTGTAACAAAAAAGGTTATTTCTGAAGAATATCTCACTACTCTTTTCCATTTTAGAAGAACTGGGACTGTCAAGCGCTGACAAAATAAATAATATAACAAATGAATAAAAAATAAACACCATAAAAGTATCAGACACGTTTTTCAAGTGTGGCACTATATTTTTATGTCTTTTGAAGTTAAAAAACTGCTTGTGTGGGGAAAGGATTCATTATTTTGAATCTGTTGAGAGATTCACTTGATTCACTTCACAAAACCAATTTGAATGATTCGTTCACAAATCAGACTGATCTGAACTAAAGCAAGGATTGAAATGATAAAAGGATAAATAAATGTTGACAGAATTGGAAAGAAGTGGAAAAAATGAAAGCAATTTATTAATCTTCTCTTTATAAATCGTCTGTCTGGAAAAGATCAGCCTGGAAACCCAACTAAGACCCACAATTATGTTTCTCACACCAGAAAGAAAATAAAAACTGTAATATAAAAAAGTCCCCATCCGGGAAGTTCAGGGGAAGCGTCCAACACTTGAAGCGTCAGACAATGAGGCCGAGAGGTGAGGCTGTTCTCGGCCACGGAGGGTGGAACAGGCACCCTGGATAAAGTTCAGGCACTCTCTGTAAAGTGCCAAGCCCGGCGGGGCTGCACCAATGCGGGCAGGCGAGCGGAGAAGGGTCCCCCGGTCCTGGAAGTCCCTGAGAACCGGGGCTGGTCGGGGGAGAGTCAGACGAAGCATCCAAGAGGCCGATATCATTTAGAAAAGCTTCCTTAGCAAAGAAAAATAAATGAACATAAAACTAGTCCCATAAACTAGAAATTAGTGGAGAAAAAACAAAGACGTACAATGTTCTTACTCTGCACTGCATTAAACATCTCTTTTAAAACAGTATAGCACTCTGACCATAACCAAATATTTGCTGGAGACTTACTGTTCTGTTTCATTAGCTGGCAGTAATGGTGAGCTCAGACGTGGACTATTTTTGAACCTCAGGCATGCAGAGGCAATTTTAGTACATGTTGTCAGTTAGTATACACCCCCTATGGTGCTGAAGAAATATTCAGTGATATCAGCATCAATTTTGTTGATCTTTCTTAAACGCCCTGAGGATTTGCTTTAGGTCTTGGGTTTTAAAATCTAGAGAAAACTATATTTTCTCTCCGTCAATCAATGTTTATCATTTGAAGAGTTTGACAGTCTAGACGGAAAATATAATATGACTTAGCTTCTTGCTAAATGAAAGGAACGAAGATTTCAATAATAAAGATCCCAACGGAACTATATTTAATTGCCTCTGGGTGTCTTGTTTCATGTCATAAACTCCCATCTGTTCTTATCTAATCAAATATTACATCTTCCTGATTTATCTTCTATTTCAACATATACCCAAATTAGCCATTTACCGTCACATCTTTTGTGCAGATATGACGCGCGCACAAACATGGCGGGCTTCTTACGTTTGCTTTTAACATGTTTAGAAAATTCTAGTTTTCATTTTGACGTGTAAATTGCAGTTAAGACAGGATGCCGTTGATAAATTAATTATTCAACAATTTCTCTCAGCCCACCTATTTAGATTAGTACTCTTGTTTCTGCTTTAATTCTTCACAGCACACCATACTGGCCTAGTGGTCTGTTAATACTGTTTTAATATCTTTCGGGTTATTTGCCATTTATGCTAAGGCTGAAATATGTTGAGTCTGTACAGTAATATATACAATATATACTACATATATACAATATATGCTACTATAGCAGTATAGCATCACTGAACTAGACTCAACTGAAGTCCTAATTATAATGTTAGTGTTAACCAATAAATTTGGTTAACTAGTAACAAAATCCTCTTTAGGTACATTTATGCTAAGCTAAGTCTAAGAGGTAAATCTGTAATTTAATTATAACAATTATGAGGTTGTTGCTCATTATGCTGGATTTCAATGAACTGCTCTTGGTTTTTAGGTCAAAACGGATCAGCTTGTCCTGGCTGCTCGCTTTTTGTGTACTCTCTTCAGTCTGGTCCTCATAAATTTTGTCCCTGTAGTATAACCAGCTCTGTAATTCATCACTTGACCTCATTAGCATGATGGTGGGGGAGCAGAGCCGACTGCTGAGCGTCACTCCTCAGGTCCCATCATCTACACAGGGGAAATAGAGAGCCACTTCCCCTCTTAACTGCAGAAAGCTGGAGCCTCTGGTTCTGCTTAAAAAAGCCAAAAAAGGCTAAACAGCCACTGAACAGGTTCCCTGTTGTCTCATCCATCTTGTTTATAAAGTATATTCAGAGAAAAATATACTCCAGTACCTTCACAGCCAAGCTCCTCCACATCTTGTTCCTGACATGCTCTACACTACAGAACTCCTGAAGCCACTCCACTGAAAGCACTTTCAACACTGATGCTGGATAAGGTTTAGCTTGCGTGATTCATTTAAAATCACACACTTAAGACACATAACCATTATATGACAAGTACCCAGCTAACAGGGAAGGTTCTCAAAATGTTGGATAATGCTCTTTAAAAGTTCTCTCAACATTATTAAAAACATTCTTGCAGTAATGTTAATAGAATGTTTATTTTGTTGTTTGCTATTCTGAAGTTGTTAGTGAAATGTTCCAAAACGTTATGTTAAAAACATTTGAATACCGTTCTTATAAACAAACAATAACATGAATACAACATCTAAAAAACTTCATGTTCCTTATATATAAGTATACTCCTACTTACAGAATTAAAATTCAAAGCAGTCATCTTAATATTAAAACTATAATTTGCTATCTCAAACAGATGATTAATTAAAATCTTTGTAGTTCTGTTAATAAAACATACATTAACACTGCCTGACATATGGATACATCCATTTGTAATGAGCACCAGACAAAAACTGCAATATGTGTCAGCTCAATTGTTAATCCATAAATGTGCCTCACCAATCTTCCTAATTTAAGATATTGTTAGGACACTTTTGCTCTCACAATAGACTTGACCTTTAATATTAAGGTCTACTGTACATGATGAAATTCAGGAATGATTGATTATAGTCGTGAAGAAAACAGTCAGGGTGGTTAGTGAAATTAGAAGAACCGTACCTGGCAGAGAACCTGGAGGAGCAGATGGTGAGGGTTCATAAACTCCATTGTCCTCCATCTTAACTCATGTGTGTGTTTGGTGAGGAGAACAGAAGGACGATAAACACCAAATACACAGAGCGTGTTTACAAAGGTAAAATATATGAAAAGAATAAATTAATCCAAAAAGGATAACTAAATGTTTATATTAGATATTTTTGCGAATGCGCTCTGTTCAATGGATAAGAATACAATCAGCAACACAAATATATTGGATCAAACAATGTGTTAATCACTCATTGCTTTCTACCACTCTAGTAAATTAAGTTCCGCCTTCTAGTAAAAAAAGAGCCAATCAATACCTAAACAGAAACATTCTCTGAAGGAGGGGCTATGTAGCGTTAAGTGTTGCAATGTACGTAATCTGGGAAAACTCGTTTATTTATAATGCAATTCAATCTTAAGAAACAGAATTTATGATACTGTTGTGACAGATATGGTTGGTGAGAAATATGCTGTTTTATTGTGAACTTTGCCAGTGATTTTACAAATATCTGTCCTCCCGCATTCAAGTAGATAGGACTTGGTTTTGTATGACTTAAATAGCTGCCCGGAGGCATCGCAAAGACAGCTACCAAGCGTGGAGACTTTCTTAAAGCGACTTTGGCAACCCGCCTGAAATCAAACACCTCTGAAAAATGTAACATGAGAAGTGGATTTTACTCTGCTGCACTGTGATTGGCTCTTTATCTGTCTGTCAATCCATTGCATAATACCCGCCCTTCAAACTCACAAGGTTTGCTTCAGACTGGTGAAAATAGACTAATTACCAAGTTAACAAGCTACCACTTAGACATCACCAACTTCACCCGTTATAAGTGACAATGACCTTGAACTAGTTACTGTTTTATTGTAGTTAGTTTTAAAGCAACAAGGTAACTCTTCACAATTAGGTTCAATTCGGTACCATTATATTTACACTGAATTTATTCATCCTTGTTGATGCAAATACAATTGTACGTCATCATAACTTTTGATTTAAAAATGCATTAATAAATGTTTAAATAAACATAATAATATACTGATAAATACTGTGTTAATGTTAACAAACAGAACCTTATTGTAAAGAAGGAATCACTGGTAAGTTTGTTTTATAATATTAGATAAAACTGAAAACTGTGCAAACCATATAAAATATATATAGACATAATATTGAACTAAAAAACTTAAACAAGGACTGACAAAACTATTAAATGAATTGCTTTGGACAAAAGCATCTGCTAAATGACAGCTTGCTAATTGTGTCCTCACTAAATAAAATGCCGAACATCATATTTAGCCTTGCCTATATAATTACTTAGATAGCAGATGGAAAATGAAATATTAAACAATCTGACCCACATTTGCAGCTAGACGTATTAATAAAAATCTCATTAGCAAACTAAATATGAAAACAATTAGTTCAAATGATCAAAGTCACCTCAGCTGTGGAAATCTAGTGTCCATCCATCCATGGGTCTATGTATCCTAAACAGACAGGCAACTTAATAGGGTTTAATAGTGTTCTACTTGATTGTGTGTCAGTTTATCAATTATACATGTTAAAATTGTGCTCATTATTCCTCATCATATAAAATCAATCTTAATGCTGCTTTGAAATATAAATCACTGTTAGTGAACTCATGTCACTCCTCCTTAATTATGATACAGTTGTAGGGGCAGTTGTGGCCTACTGGTTAGTGAGTTGGACTTCACTAATCAGAAGGTTGCTGGTTCAACTCCAGCACTGGGGGGTTGCAACTGAAGTGCCTTTGAGCAAGGCACCTAACTCCCAATTGCTCCCCGGGCGCAGTAATGTGCTGCCCACTGCTCCGGGTGTGTGCGTGTTCACGACTTGCAGTGTGTGTTC
>JAZGTJ010006272.1:0-25347 GCA_036877575.1 Botia almorhae | reverse complement strand
TTATTAAAACTGATCTTTATAGCCACCTGCAGTGAACCAGTGAAACAACAGATGCTGGGATTGTGGAGGGTAGAGGAGAGAACTGAGCAAGGGTTTTCCGAGTAATCAGAGTAAGAGATAGTGAGGGACATTTTGCTATCTGTGTTTCACGAATTTAGATGTTGCGTTCATTTGTAACATTTCTGCCACAGTGTTGAGATTCTCATCTGTTGTGTTGTGTAAATGTTGTGATCATGGAAGATCAAACTTGGATTTGGTTTTGAGAGATTGCCAGGCCACTTGAGCAATGCATGTTTCTGCGTAAGTGAAAGTTGTCAACATCCTGCATTGCATTGGGAAATTAATGCTAATCAGATAGTGAAGCTGATTATTGAATCAGATATTGTTGTACAGCTTTTAATATGAATAAAAATTCCATCAGTGTACTTTCGGCCAAATCACATCACACAGTCAAAGTCCCCTTTGTTTTCAGGATCAATATCCTCAAAAGTTAAACAAGTAATTTATTATAATATTAAACACACACACACACACACTGACACACTGACACTGGTTTAATTACAACAGTCACACAATTGCATGCGTGCTGAGTGTTCCTTATTTATTTTTCAGTCTCTGATCCTCTGTAAATGAAGTTGAAATGCACACCTCCTCCAGCGATCCCTGCCTCATTTTCAGATGCTCTTTCTTTTCAAAATTAAAAAATAACACTAGCCACACCTCATGTGTTTTAAAAAGGCGACAATTCATGCTGTCGATAATGCCGAGAGATTCTGCTTAATTAAACTTGTACAAGCAGAGCAAAGTTTAAAGAGAGAGGAGAAACTCGCTCATGTCATGCTGTGAAAATGTGCAAATTATCAAAGACAAATTAATTAATGTTTTGAGCCCATGTTCAGAGCAATGAATTGCATTTAGAAAATTAAAAAGATAGGTACTGCTCAGCCCTGCTGCACTTCTGTGTAATTTATTACTGCTAAGTTCAAAAAGCAAAATTAAACCATGTCACAAACAGAGCCCGGCTAATGCTGGAATGAGTTTTATAATAGCAATACCCTAAAACCCTTTTTAATTAAAGTAAATATGAAAATATGCATGAATGAGATCATAAACATCACTCATCATCAGTGAATTCTGAGGATAGCTACTGTCTCTCTTAACCTCCCCTTCCTCCACAAAACTCACAAATATTCCTTAAATATTTAAGACTTGAAATATGGGGCAAAGCATGCATCACTTTACTGGCTAATAGTCTGAAAACAGCAACATTTCTGCAATGAAAATGAATTACGCGAGATGATCGCCAGAATGTTCAAAACACAGAAGTAGCGTTTTATTTCCTGTAAGATTATCAGTAACTACTTTATGACTCAAAGAACTAATGAAATATACTGAAATATATCCTTAACTACATTACATTATTATCACCAAATTATCACCAAAACTGTAACTTTTAATGTTCCTCCTGTTGATGCAGCTCCTGTTAACAGCTTACAACAGCAGATAAACTAAATGACTGCTGTGTTGTTACGTGATGCAGAGTGATGGTCCTCGTGTCAACATCGTCAGATTTTCTGTCAATCCAATTCAGTTACTGAAGAATTTGTGTGAAACCATTTTGTACTCATTCTGAACAGTAACGTGAATGCTGGATTTGTCAATGTCTTTAATAACAACAATAGTTTTTATTATTTTTCATATCTGACAATGCTGACAAACATTAGCAAGGTGAACCATGTGTGTTGTGGTGAATGAAGATCTGAAATAAGTCCTCTGAATCAGAGTTTTGCTGCTTTTCACAGAAATGAAAGAGTGCTTTAATCAAAGGGGACAAAGCCAGCCAAAGGGTCATCACACTTTGACCCTTGACCCCAGCTCCTTGTTTGTCCCTCAAGGGTGAGTTTGTCCTGAACAAAGCTTATATAAACATGAGGCTGTCAGTCACTTAGCATGCTAATGCATCTGAATGATCTGGGTGGATAAGACCTTCATATTGACCTCTCCCAACCTCACATTCAAATGCACTGGGCTCACGGGCTGTTATTTAAGAGAACTGCAATAAGATCAGCGTTGTATTGTTGTATTTAAAAACCTTTATTAAATGGACATGGGGAAACCTGATCCTAGATCAGCGTTCATACTGTTGTAGTGAGAGTGAATGTAGGTCCACAGATGGAGATGCACCTGGATGGGTCGGTCGGAGGTAAAATGAGGCTGCTGTGCGTTAGTGATGAGGCGTGTGCCCTTTGCCAATGACCTGAGACTTCATTTGCATTTCCTCTTACAATGGATAGAGGCTGAATATATGTGGAAGAGGCCAGTGTCAGATATCATGCACAAAGCACATGATAACCTGGTTTCCCGTGTGAAACACAGCATATATTTACTGCCGTTCATATGTGTGAAAGCCTGTTTAGATCCAAAACAACCGGTCCATGAAAATATCTGCTGTATAACTGTATATTCCATCAGAACTGTTCACACTGAGATCAGCAGTAATTTACTGAGTCATATAAGTCATAATATTAATATTATATATGAAACAAAAATGTCATTATTTTATCATTACATTTTAATGTAAGTCTTTATAAATGTCATGTGAAGTGACCACTCAAAAATCTGAAACACTGACATAAAACCTTCGGAAATGGCCTGTGAGTAATAAATACAACAAATTGTAACACATTTGTGTAACAAATCTGGATATCTGAATTATTATAAATTAACTCATAAACTGGAAAAATAGAAAATAACACCAAGATAGTCACCATGCTGTATTTCAGCCTCTGTGTGAAGAAGTTCGTAGAGACGTATTCTTTAATTTTAAAATGTCGCACATTTTTTCTCTTGAATAGACGTAAAGCGATTGTTCTGTTTCCAACATCAAAGGCCTCTTTTTAAAATCTATCACACATTTGCGTTAAACTCTTTCATATTAATCTTCCGCTGTTCATAATTTCATCTTTGTTCTCTTTCTCTCTTCACCCAACTTGACAACTTGAACAGAACACTGTACTTCAGTGACTCGCTGCCAGTCCACGTCCCCCATTGTCCACTGTGAATGAACGTCGGTCAGAGGAGAAAAGAAAGAACTGTGTGGACGGAGGGGTGCGTGAGTTAATTAAGGAGGGTGTGAGAAACCGAGGGAGCCGTACACCTCCGTTAAAAAGACAAGACACTCTGATGAGAGGATAACACATTAATTACTTCTCTCATTGCTACAGTGAGTCTCAGAGTTACGAGAAGGTCACAGAGTCTTCGGCGTGGAGCACAGCTTTATTACAAGAGAGGTGGAATGAATGGAAATACAGAGATGGACGCAAAGGTGATGAGAGAGAGAAACTATGAAATGAAACCTGTGCTAATTAAAGCACTATCACTGCCACAACAAAGCAAGTGTGTGCTTCTCTTACCTCGGTGCTATACTTAGAGGACAAGACTGCAAAAACAATCTGATTAAAAGTCCTTTTGTGGACACTACAGAGGAGAAAATAGAGAAACCACTGTTTTATTGATCATTTGAGGTGTGTTTAGTGAAAGTCTGTTTAGCATGTTGGGACTTTGCACCATTTGTACTCTATATATACTTCAAATAGTGCGTGTTGTTGAGCAAACGTGTGCTGTTACCTTGACTGCACTTTTTACAGGACGGTTTCACGTGGCAGATGAACAGTGGGTAAAGAAATCCCATAGAAAACGAGGAATGCAGGCCGTATCTAGCAAGAATTTCACATTGACCCTAGCAACGCTCAGCCAACCTGTTAGCAACGTTAGCTGCATCACTGCGTAACTGCATAGCAACGCCCTGGCAACCACCCACAACATCTTGTGCGCTGAGAAGCATCACACGCATTTTCTTCAGATAACATCAAAATCTAGGTCACCTTCAAAACTGCCGAAATCTTTATTTGAAGGATAGAGTTAGCCTAGAATAAACATGATTAGCTTTTCAAAAAAAGCATTACTGACTGCTAACCATGCTTGTGTTTCCATGTATAAAGTTGAATTGCAGTGACATATTTACACAACTACAAAGTCAAAGCAGTCCCCATACCATTAGAGTGTTCCTGCTATTCCTCCTGCCCACTCCATCTGTACATCTGTGCTGTTCCTCCACAGGTCTCACGAGAGAGGGGCGGGCGGCCGTGACCTGCGTATAATTACGTTGTGGCGATGAGGCCGTCCGATAGGCGGGAGAGAGGGAATACAGCGAGATAATTAACACCGATACCCAACGCAGGAGCAACGCAGGCGAAAGGTGGGCTCAGAGATAAAGCACTCATCAGAGCGGGAAACCGCCCCGCACACAGACACTTCCTGGGTAAATAAGCGAGACTGAGGGAATGGGAAGGAAAAAGAGCCAAGGTTAAGACAGTCAGAAATAAGGTTACGCCTCCATCAAAGGGAAATGAAATGAAGAGGGGGGGGGCTGTTTTCCAGAGTGTTAAATTAATAGTTTTAGTGAATTAAACACTGCAGCTCAGAAGGAGCCTTTATGAACATTTTCTTTTGTTTTTTCTACCACAATAATTCTGTGCTGTTAAAACCTGAAACATAAATCAGACGATCTGCGAGTCTTATTAGTTCTAAATCAACATAACATCTAAATTACCAGTATTTAGTTATTTTTAATACACTCTGCTGGTCTTATTGTAAGTGAATGTTCAGAACACATTATCGTTTGTAATCGTTTATCAAAATGTGTTCATTTTTCACTGTATTGTTAGCTGATGCCACAAACTTCTCCTGCATTATAATTCAACCCCTCAACCACCCGTTATTTAAACCATTCTGAAGAAACCTGGCCAAACATCTGGCCAGTTTATACTTGTTTTCTTGATGAAGCTGCTTGACCAGCATACTAGCACCCACAGCACAACTTCCTGTTAGTCCAGATCTGTGTTTATTTTCTCATTGAACTTCGTGTTTTATTATGTTAAACAGGTTGTTTCATGGGCCCTTCGGCAGGTAACAATCTAAGGGCCCTTGTTAGAGACCTTCTTAAAGTCACCCATTGTAAGGCAAGTATAGCGCATGTGTTCAGATGTGTATTTGTGCTCAGCGATGATGAAGATTATCCATCATCCCTTCCTCCCTCCTTACGTCGTTTGTGTGGGGGCCTGAGATACAGAGCTGAGATACTCTTGGGTTGGGAGATAAAGACGGCTTCTACGCCACATCCCACACAGACCTGGCACAGGGGAGATGCTTCTGATGCATTTCAACCAAAATGGAGGAAGCAATCTTATCACAGTGCGGCAGAGATTAAACATTTCAACGCACCTCCATTTTGGAGGGAATGGTGGCTCTCTCCTCGCCTGGGTGGACATGGAGATTGCTGCAGCACGGCTATTATTGATTCTGCCGTGCGCTGCGTTTAACGATAAGAAGGTTAACTACACTTAAGCACCCCGACAACCGTTTCCGCATCGATGTTTAGCGTCTGTGTGTAGCTACTTGATATTGTTGAGATGTGGATTCGCGATAGCGTCCGACATCCTCGCGCGCATCCTGTGAGTGTTTACGCCGATTTTGACGATTACTTTATTGATATTTTGTGAAATAAGAGTTCCGGTTTCTGATACATCAAAGCACGTGTCATTAATTGTGAAGGATGCAGCGTGTGTGTCCTTTCACGTATCTACACGGGTGGTGAAGATTTCAGACGGTTTTGTCAATGTTTGTTTAGTGTGCGTGTGTTTTAGTGATGTCTGGTGGAATCTTTATCTAAGATGCTCCAGTTGATACCCGAAAGATCGTCTGTTCCACAAGCTCACATTCCTCCGGTTTGTCTTCTCGAGTGTGTGTCTGTGCACAAGTGTGTGTCTGCTTGACCTGTGGCTTGATATCAGATGTGTCTCTCTTTCTCACACACTGGAGTTTCTCTTATCATGTTCTCATTGGCGTTACTCTCTCTCTTCTGAAGAGAACAAACACAAAGCTGTGAGCTCAAATACACACACTCACACCACTGACGGCTGCTCTACAGGTGTCAAACAACTGCATCCTGTGTATTGGGGGACAGTTTGTTTTGGTAGCTGTTGAAGCGTTTAGCATTTGAAAGTGGACTGATCATTTTTCAGGGCATTTTTATGTAAGAAACATTTAACAGTGTGACATTTGTAAAAGTACAGATGAATTTTACATTTGTTACGTTTTATTTACACTTACAAAACTTGTCTTACAAAAGAGGAAACGACACAAGCAAAAGATTTTAAAGAAATTTTAGAGATTGGTCAAGACAGGTTTTATATAGGTCAAATCTAATTTACACAATTTGTGTTGTCCAAATTTTATTGTTAATCTGAAATATCTGGAAAGACCAACAGTGTGAAAAATTTGGCCCAATTTATGAAACACAATATTTGTCTGTGGTTTTATTACTTTTCGGCTTTACTTTATGAATTTACATGTATGTATTTATCTGAATACTTTAATTATATTTGTAATGTACAGTTTAGTGTTACATAAATGTAATGCAATAATGTACGCATGAGCGGTTGTACAAACCTCTTCTTTTTACACGTCAAGTGAATATGTTGGTCTGTCTGCTTTTACTTAAAACTGAAGTTTGACTTCATGTATACTTCACCTATAAAAAAATCCTTCAATCTCATGAGCGTTTTTCCTCCATACTTTACCGTTCACCTGACTGAAAACTGCCTCAGGAATTCAAAGCAGGACAGAGAGTTTGTCGTGTTTATTTCATTTTTCAGTCAAGATCAATTCAGTTGTGAATGTATTCTTATCCGATAAAAACAAATTAATTTATCAAACTGTGCTAAAATAAATGCGGTTGTCATGGCGCCTGTGACGAGCTTTAGCGCGCGGTGATGTGGGATTTATTAAACGCAGGAGTCGGGCTCACCGCATGCTCTCGCCTGCATTCATCTTTCTGACGCAGGCATTATGACGGAGATGATAATCATGACTCTCTGGCTTTATTGCGCTTTCCTGCAGGTTGTTACGGTCTGGGCTGTGGTGTTCAGATCAGGTGTGCACAGCCAAAATAAATAATGTTTTTGTTCCTAGATATGTAAATTAATTTATTTCAGGCTGCTCGGTGATTAATCATCGCAACCAGTGTGTCCTTTCAGAGATGAATCCATTTAGATTAAAATGATTATTCATAGAAAATAAGACACTGAAAAATATGGACTGAATTCGTATCTGCTCAATGGCACAAGGGTTTGTGTGACACAATGACGTTTGACTTTGATCCAGGAGTTTTCTTAAAGAATGATCGCTGCGACTGCTCTGTTGGCCTTCCTGTTAAATATTATTGGGACGCAGGATATTAATCTCAGAAAGAAATTATTTTTTGCATTATTGGTTGAGTTATTGGTTAAAAGCATCTTATCAATGCAAACAGAAAACACACACACACACACTGTACCTCTGTGAAGGAACTGTTAAACTGCAATGACTGTCAAGCACAATAACAGTTATCCAGACTAACATGCTATATTTCGAGAAATATGATCGCATTGTGTAAGAAACGGAGCAAAATTCATGTTTATTTCCTGAGAAATAAAGGGGAAATTTCACTTGTACTGTTTACATTCAGACATGGCACATTGTGATGTGACAACTGATGAAGTTTGGTGCCATTCATGCCAAACAAGCGACAAGTTTGAATAACAAATTTTAGTTTTACATGTTCCATGGAAGAAAGTCATTTCTGGAATGACATGAGGGTGAGTAAATGATGACAGATTCAGTTGTAATAAACAAACCTGAACATAGTAAGTCTACCGTGTGTTTGGATGTGTTTCTGTCGTTTTTTCACCCAAACCCAAACAGAGTTGCATTCCATTAGAGAATACCTCAGTTTGTTGAAAACTAAACATGTGGTCTGTGTATGTTGTGTGTGTTTGTGTGTGTGAGACTTGAACACAACACACACACACACATCAGTTGCTGTGCATGTTTATATCTATGTTTAGGCATGTCAGCTAACAAATTCAATTTCCCGTGTTGATTTCTCATTCTGTTTGTCTTTTAAACACAGACAAAATATAAGAACACACACATTCAATGACTCCAGTGACCAGTCATGGTCATTTTCACCTTGTCTGATGCTGTGACACTGACAGCCATGAAAAATCACTGCTTGGTCACAGAAGCTTATGTTTGTGTGGGCGGGGGTTTACCTGACTATGTTTTGGGGAAAACTCTCCTCAAAAGTTAGTTAAATCTCACACGGCCTGCCATGTTTACATTTCCAGGAATGCCATAAATAGCTCTTGGGTTTGTCTATTAACTGTTATTTAAATTAAATACTTTATAGGACAATATAAAACAATACTTGTTTTGTATTGTTTTTGTTTAATGTTTCCTTTTTTGCATGACTGTGTAAGTGTGTGTGTGTGTGTGTGTGGGTGGGTGTGTACTGGTATTCACTATATTATGGGGACCAAATGTCCTCTCAAGTACCAATACATTTTTAACTTGTGGGGACATTTTTTAGGTCCCCATGAGAAAACAAGCTTATGAATCACACAAACTTATCTTTTTGATAATCTAAAATTTCAATCTAAAGTTTTTTTTTGATGGTTAGGTTTAGGATAGGGTTGGTGTAAGGAAATAGAATATACAATTTGTACATTATAGCAACCATCATGTCTATGGAATGTCCCCATAAAACATAAAAGCCCAACATGTATGTGCCTGCATGTGTGCGCCACACAATACTGTGGAAAAGTTGTCAGCTGTAAATGTTGGAATTTGTATGCATGTGTGTTTGGGGGACACCGTGGGAAAAGAATTGCGTAATAGGTGCGAGATCTTCTGATCTTTAGTAATTATTAGAGATGATGAGTTTAATTAATTAAAGCAAATTCATCCTTTCTCATTTATTTCTACCTCTTTGTTATATCTGTCCTCAGAGATGTCCACCCATTTCTCTTTTCATTCCTTTTCTCGCTTGTTTTAGCGTTAAACTGAAATGAGCATGATCGTTATCTGGCGCATAATTACGAGCTAATTATGAGTTTGAATTCTCATGTGGTTCAACAAAGACAGCAAGTCCAGAAGTGAGATGAGTGTACTACTGCGACTGGAGGGCATGTGTGTGGCTTCGTCTGAAAAATACTCAACACAAGGTTAGTGAACAAACGCTAGCTTGATATTTGTCAAAAGTTGATTTATTGTGTACTGCAAGCATTCACTACTGCTAGCATTAGCATAAATTTCGGTCTGCTGCAACAGGCAGTTTTGTCATGGCATGGTATCAGTTTTAAGAGAATCCTGCTAATCAAGTTAGTTTTAAGTTAGCTAAACCGTCAACACACCTATAGCTAGCTGAATAGTGGCGCTACCGGTGTTTAGCGTTGACAGTTGAAGGTACGTCTATAATCCCTTGACCTGTGGTTTGTTAGCACTACAGTAATGCAGGAATGATTGATACCAGACTTGTACTGGTCAGGCATTCACTTCTGTGTATTTGCAAATAGTTGTTCTGTCCATCTACTGTAATCCTTTTTTTGAGCACATATCTGTTTATGTTTTATGTCTATGTTTAATTGAATGAGAATATTTTGCATTGTGTTATTGCCAATATAAGCTTTATGGTCCCAAAAAATGCTTTCTTTTGAAAACATTTTTAATCTGAGGGAAATATGATGTTCCTGACAGGTTTCAAGAGATTTACACTATTGTGCGTTGTGTGCCATGTATTAGGGACAGGTAGCAATGCATTGTGGGTCATATTTTGCATGTCCCTCTCTTTTTCCATGGTGGGTTGAAAACTCATTGTGGCGTTTCAGTCGTTTATTTTCCTACTCTCTGTCTTTCTCTCTGTTGCTTCCTCTTTCTCTGTCTCTCTTTCAATCACTATCTCTTTCTCACCCGTCTGTTTGTCCTTTTCGCTCTAAATTTCCCCTTGTTGTCTGGAGGCGTGCGTGTGTATGGGAGAGAGAGGTCTTTGGTAACGGTTACATAAAACCATGGTTGACGTGCTTTTTTGGCATATGACAACAGTTACAGCACGTTATATCTGACAGGTGCACAGCAGGTGAGGGTCGCCGTGGAAACAGTGTAACTGAGGGGCGGGCAGGAAGTTTAGGGATGACCACAGCTTCTGGCTTAGGGGCAGACAGGGCCAAACCACATGTATTTGAGAACGTGTCTTTTGTGGGAGGCCCAGACCTGTCTTATGTGTTGGATAGAGCAACCACACCCAGCTCTTCTGCACTGTCTGCGGGCCCAGCTCTGCGCCTGAACCCCCGACTCAATGTGGTGGAACGGTGGTACAACTGTCTACATCTGTGTGTGTGTGTGTGTTTGTGTGTGTGTGTGCGCGTGCTTTTATCAGAACCTGCCCTCTTGTAGCAGTTGCAAAAACACCCACACTTAGCTTTTTAACCTGACACCTGTTCAGAGTATTTTTCCCCTCTTTCAGTTGTTGTTATTTCGTACTAGAAATGTCATTTCTAAACATTCTACTAAATATGAGATTTTAGATCAGTCATTAAACAGTCTTCACAAATTTACCTTCACGAATATTAAAAGGCACATGTCCACCATCAAAGCCTATAGTGGTTATAACCTACCTCTACCCTACCCCTAAAATAATTTAAACTCATTCCAGAGTTTGTAAAAACACACAAATTAAAAACAAATCGGAAGTTAAGGCTCTTTTAACAAATATTTCTGTTGTCAGTGGATTTCATTTTGCTTTTTTACAATATGTGATAAGTCTAAATTATGTTCTGTTGTCATTGTCGGTATTTGTAGAGTTTAAGAATTTATACCCAACATTAAATAAAACATCCATATTTGTGAATAAGCTTTTAACAGTGTATCATTACTGTACTGCGTATCATCTTACAGACGGTTTTGTATATCATTTCCTGGTGGCAGACATATGATGTGGTAAAGACTTCCTGAGGCCGTACGCAGTCACTTTGTACTGTGAGCGACGTACTTTCCATGTGTGTGAGAGAGGCCTGACACACTGCTAAATTCATCGTATATAAACCGTTTTGACAAGAGGCCTAATTTGACCTCTTCTGTGACCATCAAAATGTCAGCATTAAGAGAATCGGTGATGACAGCCCCTGCTGGAAACTTTCTGACTTTTGCCCCGCCCCCCTGAGCTGTTTCTTTGTATTGAGGAGGCCAGGATTCTTAGAGAGAGTCTTTGATTTTTCATTTTTTAGCATGTGAGAATTTAAATATGAGGTTATTGCTCATTTGGGGAGACTTAGAGGTTAAATTAGCAGAAAAATGAAGACTGAAAATTCCTCGAATCGTTCTCATTCTGACTGAGTGTGGCAGGTAATTCAGTGACTGGTTTTCAGTTTCTTACTCAGAAAAGCTGTGGTTCTTAAAGTGCCAATCCTATATCTACCTGTTGAGTTTCCTTTCTCTCTCTCTCTTTCTTTCTCTCTCTCTCTCTCTTTCTTTCTCTCTCTCTCTCTCTCTCTCTCTCTATATATATATATATATATATATATATTTATATATTTTAGTTTTTTTCAGTCTTCCGTTCTGGGAGCATTTCTTACATCTATTGAAACCAAAAAAGAGGTTCAAACTTTAGAGTATAAGAGTATGAAAATGATGAGGGTAGAATCTGTCCGTTCTGAGCCCTTCTGCATGCAATGTGTAAGTGAACATTTGTTTGACTTATTTATGATGTTAGCCATCACAATAGAATTGAATCCAAGTTTCATATTCACTATCTTTAAAGAAAGTTCAGCACATTCATTTACTACATCTCCCTCTATGTCTCTCTGCCCAGTGGATACTTGTGGCCTACTGGTTAGAAAGACAGACTTGTAACCAGAAGTTTGCTGGTTTGATTCCCAGTTTGCTGGGAATTTTGCTGATAGGAGCAAGGTACCTTACCCTTGATTGTTCCCCGGTACTGCAGTGCTGCCCACTGCCCTGTGTGTGTGTGTGTGTGTGTGTGTGTGTGTGTGTGTTCACGGTTTACAGTGTGTTCATAACTCACTACTTCAATGTGAATGCACTAACTGGATGTGTTAAAAGCAGAGGTCAAATTCCAGGTTTAGGTCACCATACTTGGCCAGCATGTCACTTCACTTAAAAAAATTAAAAAAAGTTCTTCAAAGGATTCTGCTGGTGTGGCAGCTTGGGAACCCCCGAATGTTGCCTCAGAAATGTTTTGATTTTTACAGTGATAGAGGGTAACAAACGACAGCCGTAAATGTAAGATAGACATTTTCCACATTCTGGTGTCAGCTCTTTTAAATATCAAATCTTCATGTTCTGGTCACGTCGATTGTAATTATTGGTTTATGTATTTCACACTCACATTTGGTGGATTTGCTGCTATTAGTGGTGAGTTCTTTATGGGTGTCGCTCAATGGCAGGAAGTCTTTGTTGACCTAGTTTAGTTGCATTGGGTTTTGCAGGCACCGGTCTTATAACTTACTGTATGTCGTAGTGAATGTGTGTGCTTGTGTTAACAGATTTATTTAGCTAAATACAAAACATTACACAGCAACACAAAAAAATCAGTTTTTAATCCTAAACGTTGTACTTTGTTTGATTGATTCACAACAATATATTTCAAAATATTTATTAACTTTTCTTTACAGAAAAAGTTCACAAAGGAACTAAAGTCAACTAAAGCACAAACACACACACAGATACACACAAACACACATACAGTGAAAGGCTGTGATTTTGAGGTCTCAGCAGTTCTGGGCTGTAGCGTATCAGATGTAGTGTGCTGGTTTTAGGGTTCAAAGGACGTGCTGAGGAAAATGGCTGACCTGATTTAGATCCAGTGTTAAAAAAGGAAACTCATTGTCACTTACACAAATACACACACATACGGGGTTAGGCCACATAACCCCACAAAAACAACTGCCATTTTTTTAAATCTCTGAGCAAAACACAGTCTTACCACCGTTTGTTTTGGCTCCCATCCTGCATACTTTAAGTAATAGTTCACCAAATTAGATTGTGTCGTTATTTACTCACCCATATTTCTGTGGTACAACAAAAAATTCAAATAATCTTCACGCAGCTCTTTCTCTTTCTTCCCCTCCATTAAAGTTCATGACTAGTCAAGGTTCTTACCCAGAATTCAACATTGGTGCGTTGGGTTCCTATCATTGTAATTTAATTTTGGTGTAGTTTGATGTAAACGCATTGTTTCTGGTCTGACAACAAACGCGGGGTAGACTCTGAGCTAGAAGAATAGATTATCAGTGGATGATTAATAAAAGCTGTAATCCATATTTTTTGGTTACAAATAAATGAAAAAAGGTTAATTAGCAAGTACATAACCGGCCAGTGCTCAAAACTGTCTGGCACTGAATCCCAAAAGTGAGTTTATAATAATGATATTTAAACTAAACAAATATACAAATTATAATTTGACTGACACAATAGTCAGCAAATAAGTTAGAATTATTTCTTCTGAGTGAATCAGTCTATTAATTATACATACATACACAGCCATTCAGCGTGTGATGTGTTCATCTTACCCCACCCTGACCTCTCCTCATCTCTGTGAAGGTCTGTCAGTCAGTGGAGGATCTCAGGTGTGTGCCAGTGTCGCTGGATCCCACAGGTGAGATGAATATCAGCACTTTCTCCAGTCAGGCATTACGACTGACCCCAGCGCTCAGTGATCCCCCAACACACACAGAGTCGCTATCAGGGTCTGTGTAAAGACGCTTCACCCCTCCCCGCCTGACCGGGCTGCTCCTCTCGCTGCTCTTTGTGCCTCTAAATGAGCGAGAGAAACTTGAGAAACTCCATCCATCCACTCTGCTCTTTCTTTTCTCTTCATGGCAGAATCTCTCTCTCTATCAGACTTCGTTTTCTATTGACCTTTTAATTCACTCTTATTCCTCTGCTCTGTTACTCAGAGACTTTCAGATTAGACGGTTTCAATGTTTCTCTCTCAGTTTCTAATCTGACGTTCATTTTACACTGTAGAATTTACAGTAGTTGAAAAAATAAATTAATATTTAATTTTTTAGCAATCCACTCTTTATGGAGTACATGAGCACTCAAGCCTTATTAATTTTTATATTAACTTTGAGATTTGAGATGACAGTTTATATGACCGTATAAGGTAAACTGTGTATCTAACTGTATATCTTGACCTGGAAATGTAACTTGTTAGTAAAAACCAAAAAGGTGTTTAAAAATGGTTTAAAAATGGTGACCTGTTAATTCGTAATAAATGATCAGTGTGACAGATACATATACAAATATATAATGTGGCCTCTTAGTTATGATAAAGACAAACATGTAGAGTTACATGCATGTATGTAAAGTTCTGTGTAGATTTGACAACATGTCACACTGCAGGACTAGTTAATGTCAGTGCCTGGAAGCACTGCGTGTAAACTACCCACATTAACCAAATACTAACTACACTTGTGCCTTTACACTTTCATTAATCTCTTCCTTCTGCATTCCTCCTTTCTCACTTGCTATTGTCTTTAAATCGATCAGATTCAGTCAGGTTTAAAGGTGATTATTGAGTGTAAGTGTGACTGCTGCAGTTATCTGACGGCATCTCAGCCACTGTGTCTATCTGTTTTGTGTGTAAGCCCACTGTAACCAAACCCTTCATATCATAGTCCCCATACAACATCAACACTACTGAAGATGACACAAATAATGCTCCTCACTTCATTGAGAGAAACTCATTTATTACAAACATAAATCAAACATTACGTTAAATTCATTAATTTAATAAATTAAATTCCATTAAAGAAATAAGCTATTTATAATTAAAAGATTTACTAGAAAAATGTTATCATTAAAAAGTAAGGGGTCAAATAAAAAAACGTAAATAAAATAAATAATGTTTTAATAATGTTTTAACTTCAGGAAACTTGGTCAGAATGTGACAACAGAAAGCTTAGTCATCAATAAAATTTAGGCACATTTCACGTTTGTTAATAAACTTAATCTTTCACAGCTTCCTGTTGATGGAGCGATTTGCTGGTTGCAGATTTTTTGATACACTCTAATGCGCGCACACACATACACGAGTGGCTTTCAATAGATGGAAAACTGCGATAATGATCAGACAAGCTTTTGGGGTAGTGATTTTGAGATATGATGTGAGGTCAGACATTTCTCAGGGCATTTTGCTCACACGTAGCTAAACAACGACACTTACAACAAGCAAAACTATATAGCCAATAATACAGGCTTAACATTTAAGAGTGAGTTTGCACACATAAACTGAAGAGTTTATACAATTAGAGCGGATTCAGCTGCACAATACACTTACAATACACAATTTACACTTTTTTATTTGCCTGCTGAAAACGTGTCATTTTACGTGTGTTACACTATGTTGTAATGTCACCTCCTCTGCATAACACGCTAGCAGAATCCAACAAATAGGGTAAACGTTAGCTTAACATTTAGAAAATGTTCTTTGTGCATACGATACATACGATGCATGCAACTGGCTGAGCACAGCACTAGGTCACGGGTTCAAATGTACAATGTGTGCAAATGTAAACGTGTGTGTGTTTGTTTTTGATGGGTAGTCGTGTGTCTGTCGTGACCCGGTTTAATTAATGGTTAAGAATCCCTGTCATTTCATCAGCAGCTAGTTAAAGGGCTTTTACTCCACTGACAGAGAAGATTAATCCCAACTAATCTGAACGGGTGACAATATCCCCCCACCCCACCCCATCCCATGCTTTCCCTCTCTCTCTTCCCTCCCATTTGTCATTAGCGGCAAATAGAATGATTACTTTAATTATTCTGATTTAATCCTAGTCTCAGCAAAATCCTCTCTGAAACAATCTATATGTCGTTAGCAAATCGATTCGCTGGTTTGTGGTTGAGGCCGTGTTTTCTTGAGTATGTAGGATGATCATTTTTCTTCAGTAGTAACTTCATGATTAAATACATGAAAATAAATGAGTTGCCATCACAACCTAATAGCAAACGGATGAGCAAACAATAAGCCTGATGTTCACACTTTATAATCAAGCTTTGCATCACAGGATGGTTTGTTAAAATGTACCACAACGGAAAAAGTGCGGCCCATGTCTTCAAACTGATTGGAGTGCGCTGGCAGATTTCACTGATTTGAAGTTTCCTTTGAAACGTACTTTTACAAACATGTACATATATGTACATAAATTGTGGTTGCTGTGTCTGGGTTTACAGGAAATATATGCTTTACGTACCTTAAAATAAATCTGTTTTATCTGTTTTTGACTAAAACAAAAAGTGCTGTAGTTAGACTAAATAGTCTAAATACTATGTGACTTTAATGCTGATGCTACGTGCTGTGTGTGTGTGTATATATATATATATATATATTTAGGAACATCTGTATCTGTGTGTTTGTGTGTGTGTATATATATATATTTATATCTGAAATAGGAACATACATACTCAATTAGTATGTTTATGACTGTCAATCGATACTCTTTTGTGGGTTTCTAGTGAAATTAATTACTAATAAATGTACAGGATGTATTTCCGGGTATGCATGAGAAATAAGAATTGCTTTCTGTTTAATAAAACCTGAGATTTGGTTAGCTTGCCTCCACATCACACGAGGTATAAAGAGCTGTGAACTGTGGTTATGTGTGAGTAGGTTGACTGTTTGTGGGGTTATACTAATTAATAATGTAAGTTATGTATTCTAAAGAGAAGATATATATAAAGTCTTTTATCTGATTCATTGGTACAGAATACGTTTCTGAAGAACTCAGTGAATTATAATGCAGTCGTGATCAATTATTTAGGAGTTCATCTCACAACAGCTGAAACTGAAGCGTGTGTAATTGTACATGATGTGAAATTCACAGCAGTATAAAATCAGTTATGAACTGTTCACATGAAACACTTCACAGCTCTACGTACTGTTACCAACATTGGGCTTCCCTCCACGTATCATTAAATGTAAGGCCTTCCTTATTTAATTTTTTCTGAAGCAGATCATTGCATATAACTAGTTATGTTTAAGGTCTAAGTAGTCTGTGTACAACAGGCTGTTCGGTTTTGTAGCTGAACTTCATGTGAGATGAGAGATTTCTGATGGTTAGATGTGCAGATGTCCCTCTTGACTAGCTTTAGCTGCACTGATACTGAAAGCGGGCATGAGCTGCTGTGTGTGGGATCTTATCATCAACTTGTAAATATATTCTGGGTGTTTGTGGCAAATAAGGCAGTGGGCAAAATTCCAGCTTGTGTGAATGAGTTTATTTCAGGTTAACTAAATCTGACAGAAAAAACTTTATTTTAAATTAATATTTATATAGATTTCATTCTGTCTGTGTGTGTGTGTTTAACATTTTTAATTCCCTAAAAAGTTTTTCTGTCTTAAGTATTTGTGTATTTTTCACCAAACATTTTGTTGGTGTTTTCTTATACAGATTTGTTTTCAAAATGATGAGCTACTTAATGATGTATCAAATATATAAAAATAAAATTACTTATTTCTAATAAATAAATCACACAATCTTTATACAAAACTGTTTAATTGTTCATCAAACAATATAAATATTGTGGAGCAAAAAACGTTTTGATTTATTTACTTTTAATTTAATTTTATATTTTGTGTGTATATTGTTCCCATATGTTTTTCTTAAAACATCTTTTTAAAATTGTTGCCCAGCAAATTTGAAATTAATAATATCATTTAAATAATTGTTGGATTAAAAAGGTTTGGATTTACCAATTTCAATATGACAAAACAAAAATAAAAAAATAAACGAACAATATTGACAACTTGGAAGTCAATATCTCAAAGTCTGAGTCCACTTCGCTGTGAGAGAGAAATGAGTGTTCGTGACTTCGGTTCCACCACAAAGACGCACACATAGCAAACAGAGACACAGCCTCACTCACATGCAGTCATAGAAAATGGCCTTTCTCAACCACATCAAGGGTCCGACTCGCTCGCTGACCTTAAAGGACAAAGTCTGCAACTGTCCACCTTGAGATAAACGCCCTCACTCTCTCTCTCTCTCTATCTTCAACATCTGATTATCTTTGTGTTTTTATTAGCCAGGCGAGTGAGAATGGTTCTAGCTGCTTGTCGCCATGGGCACTCTGATTGTATCTTGTTCTGTGGCTTTAATAACAACAAGAGAATTCATGTTATTTTCAGCGCAGATATGGCCCCACATGACGCGCCCGCGTCCTCTTCGTACCCGGTGTGCGGCCCACTCAGGCAACCCATGAATGTGGACACAAAGTACATGTTACCAAGTTTTAAAAAAATGCCAAAGCTACAGAGATGAACAACACAAGACAGCAGCAGTTCCTGTGGGTGGTTTGGGTGTTATTTCTCTGGAAAGAAAGTTGATATTTATGATATATACTGAGATCTTAAACATCTATGTAATGCACTGTAATGAGGTGCGGATGGATTTTGCTGCTCTGCAGAATTTTATCAATAGATGAAATTTAAATTTGTAACTCATTAGGTTTATTCGGGGAACAGAGAATAAAACAGCATATATTTGATAAGATGATGCAGTTATATTTGTTGCATTTACTCTACAGGTTATGAGAGGACTATCTTATACTATCATAGCTATAAAACCCAACTGTATATCTACTATGAGCCGACCTGAAAGTTTGCTATTTATTGTCTCTGAATGATTAACTTTGTAAAGAATTCTGTATGAGGAAGACTGTGTGCATATAGGTTCATTCAAAACACACTTACATACAGATACAAACACACACAATCATTAGTGCCATCTAGTGCTCAGTGGCACCTTAATATTACCCTACTACACACAAATAAATTCCATTTTGTACAGTCCAGTCTTTCAGAGCAAAACCTGTCGAAGTTACAGGATTTGTCTCCCTGTAGTTCTTTTTAAAACCATCTACAGTATGTGTTGGTCCATTAAATAACCCAGAAACCAATACATTGATCCACAGAACCAATAATCTATCATAATTTGTACATTTCCAAGAAAAACATACAGTCAAGAACCTTAAATTGAAAAAAAATATTTCTTGATGTATTTAATTGCAATTATTACAGGTAATAATACTGAACTAATGCTGGACATGTTGTCCAAAGTAAATTTTAGAAAGTGTCTTTTAGTTAAAATCTTTTTAGCATTTTGGGGTTGTTGACGGAGGCAACATCACATTGTGATGGAGGCAAACAGATGAAATATGGACAGTTGTAGGATTGTGCAAATCTCAATTCACAAATTTCAGTTTGTGAAAAGGAACATTGTGTAGAGAACATTGTGTAGGTGTCTTGTGGAAATTCACTCTTTTCTGGGTGAAACAGCTTGTGTTTGTTCTTGTGTTGAATACCAAGAATGCAGTGAAATGAAATATTTAAAAACATTCCTGGAGCTGAGTTAAGTTTGCGTGTTTGTCTGTAACGTGGGGGAGGAAAAGTCAAAATGAAACCATCATCAAACAGGACAACCAGCGAGTCATTCTGAGCGAGTCGCAGTCAGAAATCATATCATAACCCTGATAAAACATGTGTCAGCGCATTAAACTTCTTTGTAACTCTCAGTTTAACCCTTTTCTGCATTCTTGAGCGGTACAGTCAGAGGCTCTGGTTAGGCCCGGTTCCACTGGTCCCACGAGACTCTCCGTGGTGATGGTGGTTATGTCACCACTTAGTGAAATAAGTGACACTGATGGGTTTGAAATGCACTCTGGGTCCCTGTAGACTTCTGAGCCGTCCATCCACTCCCCCCTCTGCAGGCCCTCCAGAACCCCCCGTAGCCCCTCTGTCATTCAGCTGTCTGCCTGGGCTAGTGTTAGATTTCCACACAGAAAGGGGAAGGCCAAGTTCATCGTCAGGAGCACAGCTTGCAGTGTGTGCGTGTGCCACATCCCGTTTGCTTAATCTCATTTTAACAAGTCACAATTGGGATTGTTTTTCATTCTGAGGTAAAAAAGCTTTTCAAGACTCCTGCAGTCACCAATGCATCTGACAACTTTTCTGCATGTTTACAGTGAAACTCATTCAATAAACAGATTCTGTTTTCAAACATTCCATTTCGATAAACCTAAAAAGCTGTGTAGGGTTTGATCAAATGAATACTTTAGTATTTGTGGTTTGCGCTAAGTAATTATTAAACTTTTGATTACCTCATCACTGCGTTTGCTGCACGATGCATCAGAATTTAAAGCTAAGAAGAGGTGTGGTATGACTTTTATAAATGATTTGATGTATGATTTCCTACAGGAGGCTACAATGGATAAACAAAAGTCTGTTTTGTAAACAGACAAAAACAAAAGAACAGACCCTTAGGGGTTAGGCCATAAGCAACCACCCACTAACACCCTAGCAACCACATAGCAATGCCTTAGCAACCGTCCACAACCTTAGGATTGTGGCAGCAGGTTTTGCACGACTAACATTTTCTTCATAAAATGTAAAAATCTGGTTCTAAATGAAATTGCAGCTCCCTTTTCTCATGATCTTTGATCTTTGTGGGAAGTGACAGTTGATGGGGTCCTCAGAGATCTGAAACCCCATGAGGTTAGGTGGCCAATGTGTGCCTGTCCCATACTGTCATATTCCATTAGTGCCATTAGATACACATATTAGTGACAGAGTCATTCAGAGGGGAGAGAGACATATGTGTTTAGTCTATTAAAAGAGACAGAGCTGTGGAGGCTGAGAGGTGACCTTAATATCAGCTTACACCAACACTTGAGGGCAGTGTGTCACCAGGGGTCTCTCACCATAACCTGGTGAGAGCAGACGGGGTCTCCCCACAGCACCATCCAAACTCCCCCTTCAATAGCTGTCCCAGCCTCTACATCCTGCACCAGAGCAGCAGGGGCTGGCCTGCTTGTTCTGCTTCCCTTTGAAGAACATTCACATTAAAATGACTGGTAGCCATGGAGCTATGTGTACCCCTCTTACAATATCTGTGATTTAATGGAATGGTTGTAAATGTCATTTTCTCACCATCAGCTCTTTCCAAACCTAAATGCTGTTTGTTTCTTATGGGGAGCAGAAGTAGAACTTTTGAAGAATCTTCATGCAGCTCTTTATGATCCTGATTGAAAATCTCCAAAGCATCATGACAGTGTCTTAAGTTCTGGAGCCGTATGTTCAGTATCTGTAATAAGCTGTGAGGAACACACACCAAACACCTCAGTCTCACACCAAACCTCAAATGGATTTAGAACACCTGGGCTTTAAAGGATGCGAGTCATTTTTGTGCCAATTTTGGGTCCAATAATGTTATCAGATGGTATTACTATGATGCTCCATAGAATATTACGGTACTGACATAATGGTAGTGAGTGATATCATGGTACTCTCTGTACGGGTAGGTTCACTTTCTGCATGCAGGAAAAGAGGGATTTAGGAAGGTGTCAGACAGACAGGATATATATGAAAAATAAACACACACATACATACACACACAGAAAGTATTGAGTGACAGGATTAACTGGAGAAACATGCACTAGACATGAAGCCTGTGTGTCTGTGGGGGGTGGTTTACTTAACCATATATTGGGGACAACATTATACCCATAAGTCAGCAAAACCTCCGTTTGAGGATGTCCTTAATTGTACAAACACTATACAAATGAATAAAATTTGAATAAAATTGTAAACATGCAGAAAGTTTTCTGTCGGGTTAAGGTTAGGTTATAGTGTGTAAATAGAAATGTTTTGCAGTTTCTTGTTTATAATCTGGCTTTTGTTTGAGAAATAATGTGATTACAATGCGAATCCAGATGTTTCAAACAAAGCGTGTTTTCTTATGAATATTGTTTTTTTGGGGGGGTTGTGTTGCAGTTAAGACTTTGGATGAGTGTGCATTACCTTTGATTTATTTTCTCCCATTACAACATTCGTTCACAATCAGTTGTGGTTTTGTTTGACAGTTGGGGAGCAGCGGTGTCATGAAATGTGCAAATAATACACATCAATGGTTGATTCCAAAAACCCTTTGCTGTTCTTTCTTTCCGTTTTTATTACGTTTGACTGAAACAAAACCCGGACGTGTTCTTGTTGAATTACTTTCAGTTTGATTGCATGTGGATTTTATAAATAAGACGGCACTGGAATGCAAAAAGAAACCGATGAATTTGCCAGGATGAATGTTCATAATTCCTGCATCTAATGGGCTTCATTCCGTTTGCTTGGCAGGTAATTAGAGAACTTCTCTCTCGCTCTCACTTGCTCTCTCTCTCTCTCTCTCTCTCTCTCTTCTCGTTTTCTCTTTCACACATAATTGACCGTTCACTCCAGAATATTTACATTAAGCACAACCAAAGGTGGGAAACTCTACACTCCCAATAAGGCTGGAATCAGACCAGTGGGAAAGACCACACCATAGAGGAAGTCACACTTTGGACATGACGTGCCCATTTAGCACCTTTCAGTGTGGACAGAGGTCAAAGAATGTGTGTGTGTTTTGACTGTGCGAGACGGCTTGTTAGGGCTTTAATGTGGGTGTTGACTAGTGGATAATTCCCTGGACACACCTCCCTCTTTAGTCCATCAGCACTCATTATGACAACAATAAACCTGCAGCGGTCTTAAAGGGCCGCTGACAGCCATGAGCTAATGACACTGTCACTAACACTCTAATGTCTTCCACAGCTGTGCTAAACTCCTTCCTCTCTTTCTTTTGACATCCGTATTTCTCCCGCTGCGTCTTTGAAACGGCCGCCTTATTGTACGACTTAATTTCTGTCCGTTGCTTTGTTTAGTTATGTCTGCATTAGCCATCCAGGAGCAGTAAATAGATACATCAGTTTTCCAGATGTCATTCCCATGTGAGACAGTCGTCTGTATCCATCTGAGACCTAAATGGGAGCGCTTTGGTTACAGGTCAGGGGTCAGAGTTCAGAGGGTGGCAGCAGGTGACAGTGACAATGACACAGGTGCAGTATTGAGCAGAGCTCACCTGCGGATCATGCTTTCCCTCCATTAACAGAACACACACACACATGTACGTGATCATGACCATGCTGTGAACTTCATGTAGTGAGGTGACTCTTTCCTGAGTGTGTGTGTGTCTTAGTTTCCCCCGACGCTGTTCAAAGGCCAGGTGCGAAAACAGGGCTAGCTTTGTGATCCTCTACACCTAGACTGAATGTTATGTCTATATGCGCGTGTGTGTGTGTGTTCTGTGAGTCTTAGACCATCTGTTATGATAGCACATGGAAAATGAACCTTGCTTTCTCAGTTCAATGGCTCACACACACACACACACACAATACTCACAGAGCGTATAGCATGTAAGTTAGAGTGCCAATCTTAAAATGTCTTTTGCAATGATCTCATAAGTTTTGAAGTTTTAACTGCAGGACATATATTAAAAGCTTTAGGTGTGTTTGGAATAGCATATTAGCATACTATTCATACTCAGAATTCTGCAGTATGTAGTATGTGTACTGTACTTACAGTAGTGTGCACATTTCCTTGACTCGACATTCTTTCAGTGTTACAAAAAGAACAAGTAATTATGTTAATAATCTTTATATTGGCTATTTATTTGATTAGAATGCCAAAAGCTAAACCAAATTTTACATTTAATTTAAAACTAACAACATAATGAGGTTACGTTGTCAATAAGCGTTACAAGGTAATGTGAGAATCACATAGCATAGTAGCATATAAACGTTTAGCATTGCGTATTGTGTGCTGTTTCACATACTTTTCTTTAATAGTATGCAGTTTATTACTGTGCATTATGGAGTAACCAGTAGCTATGCTAGTATTCGAAACAACCTTTGTCATACGTAAGGAGACTTTTCCCATAATTCTTTGTTGTGTCAATGGTGAAGTGTTTAATTCTGAATTTTCCAATGTCTCTAAATAGATTTACAAAAATAATACAGGTTTCAAACTGTTTTCATGAACACTCTCCTCGTCTGGTATTTTCTTGGACAAAAAGACACGCACACTATTGATTCACCCAATACTGCTGTGTCTGGCTGCTCAAACAAGCAGAGCAATGTTTTGAAAAATGCCACAGAGCTACATTGTTATACTTTTAGGGGGAATCAACCTCATCAGACTCAGACTCACTTGCTTAGTTATAGTTAGCTAATAAATTAGCTAAGAGTTAGCTAGCGTAGCTCTCTGCTCATTAAGCTGAGATAGACAAAAACTAAATTAACTTCTTTAACTCCAATCAGCAGGATAAAGAAAACATTTGTGAACAATGTGTTTGTTATTTGCATCTCCCTCTGAGACATTTAGATGTCTCAGCTAAGGCAAAGGAAGTGTTGTAAAACCCAACAAAAATCAAGATAAACACACGCGCACACATTCTTTCTGTTAAGAAGGAAAACGATCACACCTGCACTCGATCTTTGCATCCGTCCCCTCAAATGATTCCACCAGAACGTGGCATCAACTCGCCGTTCCTTCTGGGATGAGGTCTTGTTTAGCGTTTCATTTTGTTCTTATTAGAGTAATACAGACCAGAATCTGAAACCGATACACTGATAGTGTGTCCTTTCAGTGACCCCCTGACCTGCACAACACCCCCCCTAAACTAACAGAGAAAGAGAGACTCGGTCGTAATCTGGTTATGCATGTGTTAGGCCAGCGTTATCATAATGTGATTGTGAAATTGTTGTGTCAGCTGATTGGAATCATATACACTGATGCTGTGGTCGTGTAAGAACCTCATGGTAAATATGTGCATTTATATTCTGTTCACCAAATCATCATTGCTTGATTTTGGGCAAATCTGAGCAGGTTAAGTCTCTACCGAAACTCCAGAGGTGACACGTGTAGATTATTGTGCTCATAATAGAGCTCTAACAATCAGGAGATTTAATTGCAAATCTCAGTTCGCTCTGTTTAATCTCATTGCTAAGAGAAAGTCAAGAGTTTTCAAAGATCTCATTTGTGATTTTCCTCTCTTATGAGGTGGACCAGCCATCTCAACTTAACAATGATGTATTCATCACAGTTCCACCTGCTGCAGTTCACACTCGTTCATTTCAAAGTCTGATGCTTCTGGAACCAATAATGGAATCTTCTCAGATAACAGCAGTGAAATCTGATTGGATAACAGCAGAAAGATCTGATTGGTTAAATCTTTGATTACTTCGTCAATGTTGCTAATGTCCAAAGACACAATTATGCTGGTTTTCCAGTCCCAAACTCACCTCTCTATAACATCAATAGTTAACAGAACCTGCCAAACCGAACAGCTCTGGACGCTTAATTCACACACACAAACTCACTCTCTGACCCCTGAACGGCCGTTCTCTCTCCAAAAGAGAGCTTAAGCCCAGGGTCACACTGAGGTTAGCACAATACAGTCGGCTGGAGCCTATGCTCACACACACACACACACACACACCTATATTGTGTATTAACAGTAAAAACATATGTGAGTCTAGCAATGGGTCTGGACAGCACACTGATCCGGTGGTCTGTTTGTT
>JAZGTJ010006271.1:0-25348 GCA_036877575.1 Botia almorhae | reverse complement strand
CAATGCATGCTGTCCTTTAGATGTGTGCTAACATACAGAATGTTATTTTAATATTTCAGCATTTTCCTTAGGAAAAAAATGATCAACTATGCAAGTTGGTGAGGAAACATACAATAAATCTGCTTGATAGAGTTGACAAGGTTTCTTGTGAAACCTAAGAAATTCTATAAACATCTAGAGTGGATTTTTTACATCTAAAACATTTTTCAATAACTCAGTAACACCAAAACAAAGCGTGTATAACTAATTTTCTTCTTTAACACAAGCTTTTTTTAAGGGCTTATTTACATCGTTATGTGAATTTATGAACATGCAGGTAATATTGCATGCTGAATTAAGACAACAGGAAGGAAAACCTGCTAAGTTACTAAAAAGATCATTGGTTTTTAATGTGTCTATTTTGAACCCAAGCTCATTTTATATAGCATCTCAGAGTAAGACACTGGTCTAGAGTCAGCTTCCTGTGGTCCATACAACGGAAATCAGGATGTTTATCAAAAAGAACACCCAGAAGATTGTGAGCAATATCTCTGTGAAGAAACAGTTCAGTATATATACTGTGTATATACACACACACACACACACACACACACACACACTCTCTCTCTCTCGCACACACGCACGCACGCACTCACACGCAGTGCCTTGCAAAAGTATTCAAACCCCTTGAACTTTTCCATATTTTGTCACATTACAACCAACTTAAATGTTTTTTATTGAGATTTTATGTAATAGACCAACACAAAGTAGCACAGAATTATGAAGTGGAATGAAAAGAATACATGGTTTTCAAAAATTGAAGCAAATAAAAATCTGAAAAGTGCGGTGTGCATTTGTATTCAGCCGCCCTGCGTCAATACAGTTAAGTCTTTTGGGGTACGTCTCTACCAGCTTTGCACGCCTAGAGACTGAAATTTTTGCCTATTCTTCTTTGCAAAATAGCTCAAACTCAACCAGATTGGATGGGGAGCGTCTGTGAACAGCAATTTTCATTGGGATTTAGGTCTGGACTTTGACTGGGCCATTCTAACACATGAATATTCTTTGATCCAAACCATTCCATTGTAGCTCTGGCTGTATGTTTAGGGTCATTGTCCTGCTGGAAGGTGAATCTCCTTCCCAGTCTCAAGTCTTTTGCAGCCTCCAACAGGTTTTCTTCCAGGATTGCCCTGTATTTAGCTCCATCCATCTTCCCATCAACTCTGACCAGCTTCCATGTGCCTGCTGAAGAAAAGCATCCACACAGCATGATGCTGCCACCACCATGTTTCACAGTGGGGATGGTGTGTTCAGAGTGATGAGCAGTGTTACTTTTACACCACACATAACGCTTTGCATTTAGGCCAGAAAGTTCAACTTTAAACTGCAAATGGGACTTCTTATGTCTTTCTTTCAACAATGGCTTTCTTCTTGCCATTCTTCCATAAAGTCCAGATTTGTGGAGTACACGACTTATAGTTGTTCTGTGGACAGATTCTATCACCTGAGCTGTGGATTTCTGCAGATCCTCCAGAGTGACCATGGGCCTCTTGGCTGCTTCTCTGACCATGTCTTGGTAGGTTTGCAGTTGTGGCATACTTGTTCCATTTTTGGATGATGGATTGAACAGTGCTCCCTGAGATGTTCAAAGCTTGGGATATTTTTTTAAAGACTAACCCTGTTTAACAATTCTCCACAACGTTATCCCTGACCTGTCTGGTGAGTTTCTTGGTCTTCATGATGATGTTTGTTCTCTAGTGTTCTCTAACAAACCACTGAGGCCTTCACAGAACAGGTGTATTTATACTGAGACTAAATTACACACAGGTGGACTCTATTAACTAATTACGTGACTTCTGAAGGCAATTAACTGGATTTTATTTAGGGGTATCAGAGTACAGGGGGCTGAATACAAATGCACGCTACACTTTTCATATTTTTATTTGCTTTACAATTATGTGCTACTTCGTGTTGGTCTATCACATGAAATCTCAATAAAATACATTTAAGTTTGTGGTTGTAAGGTGACAAAATGTGAAAAACTTCAAGGGGTATGAATACAAGGCACTGTATATATTTAAAATTTGAAAACCAGTAAATGCTGTGTAAGTTGCAATGATTAAAATCTTATTCTCGATTAATCAAATCCAGAAACAATGTGGTTTCAGAGCTCTCAGACTGGGTTTGATGTCCAATACTGGACCCGCTAGACCTCTCTGATGTCTTACTGTTCTCCAGAAAACCTTGATCACCCAGCAGGCACTCGTGACTGTGGTGCTGTACCCTAGTCGAGCTGCCAAGAGGAAGGTGAAGGGTACTAGAGGGTGGAGATTGATTACCATCCTCATCTTCACTTAGGAAAATGGAAGCATCTATATTCTGGTTCTGAGTATGAGCCACTCTTGGATTTCTGTGTACTTCACCTAGGCTTGGGGTGGACTGAAATGCTGGTTCTGTGTGCTGGTGGGTATGTGGATATGAGCTGGGGGTGTCTGTGCAGGAATGAGTAAGGGCACTTGAGAACATATGGGAATAGACCTGGTTTTGTGGAAACAATGCATGCAAAATAGGTTGTGATTGGTTAATACTGGCATGAGCTCCACCTCCAACACAAATGCCCAATGATGAACCCTCAGCTCGGGTGCCCTGTTCCTGTGGGGCTGGACTGACACTGGGAAAAGTGGAGCCAGTATTAAAGGACTGGTGGCTGATGTTGGAGGATATGGTTGTGTGGATGGAGCTCCAGTCATGGGAACAAGTCTGATGGTTAGGGTGAGGGTCACACTGGTGAAAGTGTCCCTGTTTCTCAGTATGCCGAGCAAAATCATATACACCTACAAAAAAAAACAATCAAAATATGTTCAAAATTACGGTAGAGATTTTCTACACAGAACCTGTTTTATCCATGGAGCTACAGGGAGTGTGGACATACCACCAGCTCTGTTTTGACTCCATGGTGTGGAGCCCAGGAGACCCTCTGAGACAACATGGTCTTTCTGTTGCTGTATGTGGATGCTGGAACCCAAGATGTATGTTTGAGACGTACTGACAGAGGGGTTTGACCTCATGTGGACTCCATGAGGACATGAAGATGAGGGTGTTGCGTATTGCTGAACAGCTGTGCGTACTTGCAAAAGGTGGAGTATGTGTTGCAGATCTTTTGTTAGAAGTGACACCTCCTCTTTAAGGTTACCCATCTGGTGAAAGAAAGAGGAAAATGTATGTCAATGCAATGTAATGTGAACATGATGCTAACCTTGATGTAGTTCAATAAAATTAAGTACAGCTTTGTGCAGCTTGTCAAAACAATTTATAAGTTCTGTGTTCGGAGATGACAGATTGTCACCTTTTCGCTGAGCTGAGCGATAGTCCCTCTCACTTCCTTTGTTTCTTGGAGCAGTGTGGCATTCACCTGACCAGATCCTGAAATGAAACAAATCATTTTGCATGCAGTTTAGTTTGTTAGATGATAATAATAAATTTGTATATATCACTAAAATATAAAAAAACGTACTCCCTACTGATGCCACTGTACTTGTTTTGGCTCCGTCCTCTACATTAAAATTAAACACATGCCTGTTGTCTTCAATTCCATCTACAACCCTATTAAAACATTGTACAGTCAGTTACAGAAGACACACACAAATCTGAACAAACGTGTCACAGACTGTAATATTAATTCTAATCAACTTGTATTTAAAACATTAAAGAATCCAAGAAATGAAAACAACTAGTGTAGTGGATTTACACATTGAAAAGTCTTTACATTTACTATATGACTACAGGAATACTACAAGATTCATGGACAGCTGACTGTAATGTATTTACCACTGAGCCTGGAAAGGTTTTTCTACGTTTATGTTTTTTGTCCATTTATGATGGAGTTTGGGTTCCTTGTCACTGTCACCTCTGGGTTGACTAGTTGGTGTTTAAAATTAGTGGCTTTACAGAAACTATTAAACAACACTTGAACTGAATGGAGCTGAATGATAACATCGCTGCTCTCTGTTGCTTCATAGTTGATTTAATTTGGTTTCATTATTAATCGATTTTACTACATTGACACTGTTACGGAACTCTTTTGTTAAGCTGGTTAAAGCTAAATTAAACTAACTGAAATGTCCCTAATCCTAATTGTAACCCCAACCCTATTAAATTAACAAATCAAAAGCTCAATGTGTCTAAAAGTGTTAAGTTAAATTCCAGCAAGACAGTTTAGCACTTGCAGCACAAAGCTTATTTTAAGAGGTGCATTGGAGTTCAGACCTCCTACTAGTAAACAGCTACTGGCCCAGCACAAAGTAAACACTGCAAGTACACTACAGCTACTGTTAACTTAGGCAGACAAAATGATTCTCCATTAAAAAAAACTATTTGTTACCTTGGGCTTAATTCTGGTGGTCCAAAGCAGTTGACAGTGGGAATCAGAAGTCTGGTGGGTTTGTGTTCTGTACCTTGCATCCTGGACTCTGTGTGTGTGCTGTGGGTGGATTTAACTGTACATGAGGGTAAATGGGATTGTTTCTGTAGTTTGGTTTGCTGTTTGGGGGAAGGGCTTGGACTCCAACCACTGACAGGTGACTGACAATGTCGCATAGCGTTGAATTGCAATAACTCCTCCCCTAAAAGGTTACCCAAGGACGTACGTCGCACTGGGCTTCTTAAATTGGGCAGAAGATGATTTCTGCATGTTTTGGAAGCAGGTGGGATGTGGAAAAACTTGTCTGGGTCATGTCCTTTTTCTACGATGGATGGACGTTTGTTCTCAGCACAGAAAGCTGGACAGTTGTGCTAAAAAGAGAAAAATTACACCAGCAGATGCAGGGTGAATACAGCCTGCTGGACATCAAAGTCTTTTATAATCATATTTATTGTGAATGCACAGTCTATTTCACCTTACAAAATACAAACAGTTCAAAAAGAAGGATTGCAGAATTGTTCATTTTAACATTTCAAATTTGTTTAAAACAATGAATTAAAACCATCATTAAATCTCATTACAACCTAGTTTAGTTTCTAAATTAAACAAGACAGACTAGACCTGTTTTTTTATACATAATGTACTGAATGGTGAGTTCACTGTCCTTGGATGGCCTCCACAGTGACGGCTACAGGAGGTACATCCTGGTACTAGTGAGGTGTGCCTAATAAAGTTGGCAGTGAATGTGTGTGTAAACTCTCAGAATTTTAGTAACTTAACTGAAAGTGCACATGTAGAGGGTTGAAATTATAATGTGTAAATATAGAAACGAAACAAGAAAAAATGACCTTTCAAAAGTTGAATAAGAAACACGGTTATATGTTATTGTTCAATTCAGTCTTGACTCTAATGTATTTGTGGGATAACACTAAAAAAAGGTTATAATTTGTGCCTCCTGTAGAGGGCGCTTAGCGCTTTTACGATGTTGAACTGCGCAGGTCGGGTCAGAGTTCATTAAACATCGCCAGAGCTCGCAGCATGTTCATGTGTTTCTTCTCTTGCACTGTGCGTGTTCTATTTACCCTTCGGGTCTCTTCGGCTTGAGGCAGGTAACACACACAGGTTGTGCTCAGAAACAGACCTTTAAAATTAACTAGCAGTGTGTCGTGTGCAGCTTAGATGAAATCAGCCAAAAAGGAAAACTGTTTCAGAGGCAAATTTTGAAAACAATTTACAAAGACTGATTTCATGTCAACCTTAATGCGGTTCTGAACTTTGATCATGTTTGTATTGTGTGTGGTCATACCTGGGTCTCACTGCCCTCTCTCAGATTGTATGTGAGGTTTCGGTGGATGTCAGCTGTGAAGATGTTGGCATACTCAGGATAAAGCTGAAGAACATCACTCAAGCCCTTCATACTGATGTACTGCAGGTCACAGTATGTCAGAGCTTTGACATCTGCATTTGTCTTGATCACATGATTCTGACCTGGTAAGTCTGAGCCAATTAGATCTCCTTTTCCTGTAATGATATCAGCACTGGATTAGAGCTATTGCTATTCAACATTTAAATGTGATATCTATGATTATTACACTATAGTAGTTGAAAGACATTCAGGTGCAAAGCATCATCAAGAGTATTTATTATTGATTCCTACATGAAATAGCTGTGACTCAGTTTGTAAAAATAAATACATCATTCTTCTAGCTGTTCTTGGTGGATTAACTTCTGCTCGTGTTGCTGTATTGTAATTTTACATTCACGCATTTGGCAGACGCTTTTATCCACAGCGACTTACATTGCATTATACTACACATTGTTTCTGAGGATGTGCAATCTCTGGGATCGAACCCATGACCTTGGCGTTGTTAACACCGTGCTCTAACCACTGAGCTACAGGAAAGCTGAAATTTCAATCTGTGTTGTGGTTTCTGTGTGTAAACAGTGATTTACAGATACATGCTGAGTGTGGATATAAGATTTGGGGCTAGTAGAATCTCAAACTGGCCAATAACTTCCTTTAGTCTGCATGTGCTGTTCAGGAGCAGGTTATACATATTATAGGATATAAAAATTACATAATAAGAGATGGGTGTGGTGAAACAGTGGAAATATAAAGAGTTGTAATACAGTACAGCAGCAAACAGAAATATAACCCTAACCCTATAAATAGAAAATAAGAACAAATGTAGAATATATAGTTCTGCTTGTGGATATCTCATTTCAAACAAAACTGTCTTTCAAATATTTGATGTACCTAACCGACAAACTTTAAATCTAGTGAATAATTCTTAACAGCAGCTGTTAGATCAACTTTACACCTTGTAAACTCCTGTGCAGCAGGAACTGTGTCAGCTGTCCGATTAGTGCTTACAAGACTGAGCAAGTCTTTTCCAGTGTCATGTGCATTAGACAGTAAACTCAGTCTGTGAGTTGTCTGTGATTGGACTGTTGGTGTGGCATCTTTTGTGAGGCTGTCCTATGTCCCTTTCTTTACACTAGTGCGTATGTACCAATTTGACATGCTCATGACATGAGTGAAAGATTGAATACTTTAATACTTTTGCATAGACAGGGTTGCTAAGTAATTGCACCATGCTAGTGTTTTTTAACATTTATTGCAACACAGTGCCTTTTTTATTTTGTCTTATTGCCTTTCGTAGCATTAATGCCTTAATCACTCTTATTCACTTCAATTGTAAGTAAATTAATTTGTAATGGTGATTTTTGTTTGTTTTACATACTTAAAGGAGGGCTGAAGTTATGTGGTATTTCTGTAATTCTGTGGTAAGCAACACAATGTTCAGAGGCAAAGCAATATAAAAACACTATAAAGGTCATTTCAAATTAATTTAAGTCAAAAGGGAGTGACATATTAAATAAAGTGCAAAAAAAACCTTGATAATTTGTTTTATAATAAGTTACAGACCCAGTATAGCCAAGACTGTACTATCCTTAAGAACCTCCAGTGACCCAGAGCAGACGAAGTAGTTGGCCTGCAATGCATCGCCCTGTCTGATGAGGTACTCGCCCGGTGTACAGAAAGAGGTTTTGATGTGAAGGGACAGAGAACGCAGGCAGCCCCGACTAGCGCCATCGAACACGGACAGCTGCAGAATGTCTTTATTCAAGTGCATGGCTATATCTGCCCTCAACTCATCGGGAAAATCATGCAAAAGCTGCAGAAAAACAGATCCTTTATTAATGTTTAAAGTGATTTTTAGTTTTAGCACTTTTCAATTTCAGTGTAAAGCTCTAGAATGTCTAAAATGTATCATATGATGAGTAGAAACCTGCATGACCCTAAACCACATGCATATTTACACTGTAGTTAATTGCCACTGTGCATGTATCTGATGCAGCTGTGACGTGGCTGTGTTCAGTATTTAAAAACCTGTACAAGCAGCATCTTATGCCATAAATGCTGTTTCCAATGGCCATCTATGGCAGTAATTTTCCACAACAGTGTGACTGGACTCACCTCATTGACATCAATTCCGTTGTTGACAGACCAGGTGGTCTGAAAATACTCCAGCATGCGTTGCTTCAGTTGCTGCGGGAGCCGATGAACACGAATGAAGTCCTTCAGATCCTTCATGCGTGTGTGATAGAGTGAACGACGCGAGTACATACGCTGAATGATGGCTGTCACGTTCCCAAAAACCACAGCATGCATAAGTGCTGCATTGCAGAGTAATAACCAATCAGCTTGCAGAGTTCATGACATGTTCACCATAAGGGCAATAAACTTTAGCTTCACTTGATATGGGTTTTTTAAAAAGTACCTTAAAAGCTATGGGCATACAATCAGTGAGCACTTTTGGGTCCTATCACTGAATTTAATTGGGTTTAAAGTCTTTAGAGTTCACTACGACATTGCAAAACTTTCATCTTAACTTGAATTTAAACTATAAATTTGAGGTACCATTTGGGGTAACAGCCCTCTAACAAACAGTGATTTTTCAATCCTGCTTCTGGTGACCCACAGCTGTCTTCTTTAACACAACTGATTCAGATCATTATCTTTAGGAGCTTAAAGCAGTGTGTCAGATAAAAGATACAGAATAGAGACAGAACAAACATGCAGAGTTGTCGGCCCTCAGGAGCAGGACTGAAAAACAATGATTTAAAAGTGTCAGATGTCCTAATAATGTAGTTAGGGGTAGTTTTCTGAGAAACTGTCAGCGGCTCCTTCAATATCCTATTATAACAGAAGAGTTAATGTGACAAGCTAATTAGGACCTAATTTAAGGAATGATATTATACTACCACTACTCAGCAGATATGTAAACAAATGGATATGTAAATAATATAACATCTATTCTAATTTTTCTAGTGAATGTGTGAAAGGTTAGAACAATGTGAAGGTTTTTGATTACCTCCGATCAGCATGGAGCAGACTGAGAAGATCTTCTCTGCATCAGTATTGGCACAAACGTTGCCAAAGCCCACACTGGTCAGACTGCTCAGGGTGAAATACAGAGAGGCAATGTATGCACTGCGAACTGAAGGACCACCAACTGTACTGTTGAGATAGGGCTGATCCAAACGTCTGCCTAACTCATGCAACCAGCCTGAAGAGAGAGAGAGAGACAGAGACAGAGAGAGAGAGAGACAGACACAGACACAGACACAGACACACAGAGAGAGAGAGAGAGAGAGAGAGAGAGAGAGAGATTATACACATACCCTAACACCAGTAACACAGGAACCTCAACAAGGCTTTGAACAATCTATAAAAAACAGGTATAAAATTATTTTATACAATTCAGAAAAATATCATCCCTTGACATCCCAGTTGGAATCTAGCTAAAAATAATCAATCAGTTCTAGAACCAATTGCACTCTATGGATGTAATGATGGGATCCACTCACCAAATGGAACAAGCACTCAACAGAGACTCTGCAGGCAGAGTTCTGTAAAAATATCCTTTACGTACAATGAAGTACCCCAAATGATGCCTGCAAAGCAGAACTAAGAGTGTACTCACTGATAATTAAAACTCAAAAATGAGCCGTTAAATTCCATGCACACCTAAAACGCAGTCATACTGAGACCCACCATCATAAAGCTTTAAACTACCAAGAGCTCAGCCCGCTGCTATCAGAACTGACCCTACAATTCAAAACCCGAGCTAGACCAAATCAAATGATTAAAACACAAGAAGAGAAATATCTAAAACCCTAACAAACCATAAAAAACACAATTACTGTCTCAACATCATTGTCATGGGAGCTAGAAATCTAGTGCAATATATATATATATAGAGAGAGAGAGAGAGAGCTTTTTAAGTACTTATTACTTGCAAGTGTCTAAACACTTCTATATTTTATATGCAGTCCATCATAGACCAAAACCACTGTGGAATTACTGTACATGTTTTTAAATACATGTTTTATTGATGTACGTTTTTATATTATAAAATTTAAATTAAATTAGTAAAATTAGTCAAGGAAGTGAAGATGAAAAAGATGAGTTTTAGTTGTTTCTTGAAAACGGCTAATGACCGGCCATTCTGATGGAGATCTGGAGTTTATTCCACCAACCGGCCAGAGTAAAAGAGAGAGTCTGGGGGAGAGATTTCTTCCCTTGTTGGGAAGAAATCACTGTAATTATTATTATTATTAATAATATTATTATTAATATTATCATTATCATTATTAATATTATTATTATGTTTGTACCGGCAAACATTATTTTATATGAAAGCATTTTTATTAAGTATTTATTACATATTGTTATTTAGTACGGATATTGAACATGTTTTTTAATGTACACATGTATTATTAAACATGTCTGACCAGATCAGTTGTGATCTAGTGGCCTTTACATGAATCATTTCAAATAACTTCACTAGCACACCAGACACTTCCAGCGTGATTTTGTGTGTGTGTGTGTGTGTGTGTGTGTGTCTCACCAATGTCCCAGTCTCTGTTAGCATTGGTCTCCATTTCTTTGCGTCCAATGATGTACCAGATACAAGCCATCCAGTGTGCCAGGAGAGCAAAGACGGACATGAGCAATGTCAGGACCATCGCGCTGTACTGAGAGTACCGATCTAACTTCTGCAGCAGTCGTAACAGACGTAGAAGTCGCACAGTCTTCAGCAGGTGCACTAAAGATGTCTTCAAACACAAATTCAAACACAAATTCTTATAGATATTCATAAATTATATAGAACTGTATAAGTTTCTTTTTCTTTTAGTATTCTTTTTCAACTTGTATTAATTTTCCACTAACAAAAGTGTACTTTTGGTACTGTGGTATTCTGTGCCTTGTATGTTTTATGGAGTACCAGGTATTAGAATGAGTATATTGATCATTCTGTATCAATGTATGTTGCTAGTATTCCCATGTAACACCATCATAGGAGTTTTTGTGAGACGCATAAATTACATATTTCACCCTAAAGTTATTAATAAATATTCAGCATTTATCCATGTCAACTTACAACAGTGATGTTAAATGCATAGAGCAGGTCAAAGGGCAGCGCAGCCACTAGATCCACAATGAACCATGTGGTTGCATAATGCAGACAGATAGAGCGCGGGTCATACACCACCTGCCCTGACTGACTCACATAGGTGGTGCGGAAATTAAGAATGATATCTGAAAGGAAGGACAGGAGAACACAGAACACAGTAAAATGTGTTAGATTATATTTTTCTAGGTCTCTGTGCATCAAGTCAAAAAGTCTCTTTTTAGATCCTAAAGTTTCTGCGGTGTCTCTACAAACTACAACTCAGGTATTGTCATATTGTTACTATAGCCAATAATACAATCCAACTCACATACATTAAGCATCATGCAAACCTTAAAAGTAAATGTTCTATAAGTTCCAAACTGGGTTTCAAACATTTAATATAATGTAAAAACATTATGGCTCATTTATCCATAATGAAATGTTCACATACTTAAAACCCATAGATTAAAATGTGTTCCCATGACAACTGTTAGGATGCGGCAAGTTGTGTAATTTTGTTTAGGTTAACATTTTAAATATCTTAATAATTACAACTTTTGTTGGCCAAAATATTTTGTACATAACTTTTTCTATTGTTGCTGTTTAATTAATTGCTTATAATTGCTACTGCTTCTAGGGCTTGTTGTCATAAAACCATTAAAGTAACTGCAGCTGAGTGATGATGCTGGAAATGTTCAATGGTTTTCTTCTACAATTTAAGGAATGTGCCTATGTAACAAAGACGTGGAGACGTGAGGACCCATGTGTAGCCGTTCATTAGAGTTGTCAAACAAGCGAGGGTCAAAAAGCCAGCAAACTGTAAGGTGGGGAAATAGCAAAAATCAAAAACTTTATAACAGGCAGAGGTCGAGGCAGGCAGCAATCAATCCAAAAACGTAATACAAAACAGAGTCAAAAGGGCAGGGAGCAAACAATTAGCAAACCAATAACAATCCAACGTAACCAGGTAAACAAGAGGGGAAAAATGCTCTGAAATCCACGCAAAAGCAATACAAGACATCGCAATGAGTTAATGACGGTCCGGGGTTTAAATAGATCCCCACTAACAAGGATCAGGTGGCAAACAGGAAGTAATCATTAAAAGGAATGTAGGCACATGGGAGTTGTAGTTCGAATTGGTTTTAGTACTCTGGCGAGGGCTCCCTCTGGTGACACGGAGGAGGCAGAGCAGTGGCTTCTGTGACATTTTTGGACTTTGAAATATTCATTGGAGAGAAATGTTCAGGAAATATTCAGCGGAGTAAAATGTTCTGCCCTACTCTTGTTTGAGAGGAGGTGGAGCTTCTGTGTTATGTGCAGACTGCTACAAGGTGACCTACATGCTCTACTTTCCACAAGGGTGCTTTTCTTGTAAACTCACCCAGAATAAAAAGCATTTCCACAGCAATGTCACTGACTATCGAACCCTTGACTGCCGTCTCCAGATCGTTGTATGATGTAAAACACACATTAAATGGAACAGTCACTGCAACATAGAATGTAGCCAACAATATCATCCAATCCCACAATGCCTTGGACACACTGTAATGCAGCAGGATGAATCGAGACTTCTGGACAGCTGCCACTTTGTACTCAGGCAGGGAGGGTTTCTCAAACATGTCCTGGAGAGAAACACAGAGCATAATTCTGTACTGTCATATATTTATGTCATGCGTGGTTAATTCATATTATATTCGTGAATATTTTTATAGATATAAAGGACAGTTCATCTAATCACATTTTCTAAAGCCTTATTCTGAACATAGGAAAAACAAAGGACAAACATATATAAAAATACATATAAACAAATAATAAAGCATGTTTCTTTAATTTCACTTGTACATTAGGGTCAGGGGTCTTGCTCATGTTCTTTGGTCCTGATTAGTTTCAGTAAATCATGCAGCTTCTAATCCATCATGGTTTCATCTGCCACAGTGTTCATCAAGATTAAAGAACAAACCCATAATGCCGCTGAACACACATCAGATCCTTGTTGTCCTCTAAACAGTTGTTTTGAGGACAATGTCCTCTGCAATATTATGACCGTAGTTTGGATAATATTATTTAAATAGAGTAAATATAGTCAATGATCGAATAACTTTAGAATGATAATGACTTTAAGCCAAATGAAGTTTAAAATGAAATGATTCTTTAATGATTTAATGTAAACTGTGTGCGGCACTGTCAAAAACAGAATTCAATAGGAAACAGCCCTGACCTGCAGTTTCTCATTGCTGGCCAAGTATGGTGACCCATATCTGAACTTATCCACCTTAATGTTTTCCTGCCTGCACTGGGTATCGAGTTCTGTTAAGTCTGACTCCTGTAGAGCAACTGATTTGTCAGGCCATAATTTGGTAATACTCAAACAATCTATTTGATACCTTTTGTGAGGTTTAGAAAGAGTCGTTGTTTGATCAATATTAAGCAAGATTTATAGGATAAATGTTTAATGCATTTTGATTTGTTTCTTTTAAATGAAACTTTTATCCAAAACGAATTACAAATGAAAAAAACTACAATAATTTATCCTGAGGGTAACATGAGATTTTAAGTAATTTTAATACTAATTTTAAGTAAAATTAGTGAGAGAAAAAGAGGAAAGTTGTTTTATACAAGTAAATATAAATATATTAAATACAGGGCATTAACAGCATTCAGTCAAGGACTCACAAATATTTAATCTGAAAATACACTTTTAATAACCAAAATTCAGGAGACCAGGAGAACACAAACCACTATTATCAAAAGCAACATTTGGGTTTTAGGCGTTTCTTGAAAAGAGACTCAGCTGTTTGAATGGGGAGATCATTACACCAGTGATGACATTACCAGTGAAAGTTTTGGAAAGAGATTTTGTGGCTCGCTGTGATGTCACAGGTGGCTGCCAGTAGATGTTCTGTATGCAAACATCAGTGTCTTACAACTGATCAAAAGAGATCAAAAGAGATCAAAAGAGATCAAAAGAGGTGGAATGTGGCAGTCGTGCTGCTGCATGCTGTATGAAGGTTTGATTGTTGGAGGTCCAGAACGGATTAACTGATATTACAGGGATGAAATGTTTTATTTTTGCTTCACTCTAGCTCAACATCTCATACTAACATACTAAGATATACATATACAGATGCAATCATACACATTTAAGACACAAAATGACAAAATATTCAATTTTGACAATATATGAGTCTGTGTTCTCAGGTATAAGAATAAAGAGTATTTTAAGGTAAATACTGTGTTTTGTTTAATGTAAAACAAACTTTAATGATCTCTTTTGTATCTCTTTCTCTTCTAGCAATATTTCTCTGATCATTTCTCTGAATTATTTTAGCACTTGTTATTTTATTACCTCACTGTTGATAAAAGCTGCTACTATATGCATAAATGTAAAAGTATAATGTAATATTTGTCATAAGTATACTTTTCAAAATGAGGTGATCTTTTCCAGTAACATTTTAGGCGTTAGGCTGGCTGAAAGTTTCTTTACCTCCTAAGATATACACCTTTACATGCACCAAGTAGTATGTGAATTCTGGTATATTCTGTCTTTTATTTGGTGACAGAGTCTACTGAACAGTTTCATTTTTTTGGAAAGTTGTTTGGATAGGTGGGGATGCATGTATTGAGCTCAGAAGAATGTGTAGAGGGAAACATGTCAGAATAAAGACAAAAATAATTATACAAATAATGACTGACAGAAGTGTGACATGTTTTCAGGTGTAGAAAAAGCAACATTCATGGGCTAGTTTGAAATGTCTAAAATATCTTATCAAAACAATTCACATGTCAGGTCTTATAAATACCTTACAAAACTAAAGTTTAAGTAACTTATGACAGTGTAGGGTGGGGTTCAAAATTAGTTTTGGTAAACTTTCTCCAAAACTAATTTATAATTAGTTGTAATTAGGATAATATGTTTTTTAATGCTTTGTTGATGGTTTATTGGGAGGTAGAGTAACAATGTCACAAATGCCTCCCCTGACAATTCTCCCCTCTGACGCTGGATGTTATTTAAATTAATTTATATCCTGGACTACATTTCCCAGAATCTACCTGGACTGATCACATGCACACCTGGTAGCCATTTCATAGACTAAAGTCCTGAGCATGCTAGCTTCTGTGAGAAGTCTTGTTTTACCACTGCCTACGATTCTGAGCTTTTATTCTTCTGTTTGTCTTGCCAGCTATCGACCTTGTTCAGATTATTGTTTCTGTCTACCCTTGCCTGCCTTCTGACCTCTGACCTTCTGGCAGACGGGGGTGAGTGGAGAGAGTGAGGACCAAGATGGAGCTGAGAGTAGGAGCCCGGTGGAGCACGAAGGGTGAAGGGGCGAGGCATAGCTGGAGGACTCAAACTCCATAGCAGAACCAAAGCGATGAGTGACCAAGATGGAACAGTGACCAAGATGAGTGACCAAGATGCCGAACAGAGGGCTGAACCAGAGAACTGGACAGAGTGGGCAGAGAAGAGGGAGCCAAGGAACTTGGCCGGCTGAGAATTCAGGGACCATGTGGTGGGCAGAATACAGGGTGGGGCTGGGTCATCAGGTAGACTTGTAGCCATAGATAGCTGAGGAGTATGGGTGAGGATCAGCTTTGCTTCCAAAACAATGAGCCAGCACTTATCTAATGGCTCAGAGGTTACAGTATCAGTAGACACCTGCTCAGGAGTTGACCCAGTGATTAGCCCCAAGCCGTGGGACAGATAATATGATGGATCGGACACTGTGGATGACTCTAGGTGCTCACACTTGTGGTCTGTGGTGGGCATTGGCTCAGGCTCTTGTTCCATGTCAGGCTCGGGCATCATTGCATGGTCCTCCTCTGCCTCACAGATGGTGAAGCAGGAACCACTCCACAAATTCTCTCTTGAGGACCTTCTTCAGGCAGGCATGCAAGATCTAAAAACTTATTGGTCCTCAAGAGAACATCCCCTCATGAGTGAGGCACAGGAGGTGTACTGCTAGTATTTCTATTAAATATATGCAATTTGGAGATCAGTCTTTCTGTTAGGGCATTTGTAGGAGAAATCCAAGGAAACAGAGATCATCTGAAAATACACTTTTAATAACCAAAATTCAGGAGACCAGGAGAACACAAACACAAGGACTGACAAATGAAAAGAACTAAACCATGGGTATGAATACACAGAAAAACTAAACTGGAAACAGATAAAAACAATGAGAAACTAGGACAACGGAGGAGAAGCTAATGCCGAACTAATTAACAACATAATTACTAAATTAATAGGGTGGAACAAAGGAAATCAAAACACACAATAAACTGAACCTAAATGTGACAGCTTTGTTTATATATGATTTTTGCATTTGGTCCTGTTGCACTGAGAGTTTTTGTCACTTGCTCTGGTAAAATCTGCCAGTGTTTTAGAGTAATCCTGAAAAATCTTGGAACATGTTATATGTTGCTTTGTTTTCCTTAAGCCATTTGGAGTGTAAACAAATGAGGGCAGGTGTCTCTGCTGGAGACCGCACCATCTGTTCACAGTAACAATCAAGACTGTGAGCTGGAGATCTGCCCAGATGAGCAGGAAGTGCAGGTATGACAGTATGAACTGAGCACAGCACTCCCCCCAACCAACCATGTGACATCAGGACGTGCTATAAAGCAGCCAGTAAATTAGTATTGTATTTCTTTCCAAGCACAGTTTATATCCCTTTTCTTGCACATAAATCACAGTGTTTCAACCTGTATGTCAATGCATAATCTTACATTTGGCAAAAGTTATATCAGACTCACCCAAGACGTGATGTGTAAGCATAGACCTACTTCACATATGTGGTTTATATTTTAGGATCCACAATTAACACAGTATTTCAGTGATTTCAGAACTTGATTTTCAAACATTGATTTTTTAGTTAAGGTTAGTAGTAAGTACTTGTTGTTAGTTCATGTACTTACTCTGCTTATGTTGACATCATTCTTGTTGTCACGGGTAAACTGACTGGTTATCTGGTAAATCATGGTGTGACCTCGTCTTCTGGCTTTACTGAGATTAGAGCTTCCAACAGTCCTGTTATATGTTTTATTATCTGGTTAAAACAAAAACAGCATTAATAGTCATGAGCGTTTACAAATACCCTGAATTTTGACCACACACTAGTAAATGACTCTCAATAATCAATAATCTCAATTCATGCTTTTGTGAGACTATAATTAACCACAATCACAATAGGAGCCAGTGTTTCTAGTTAAGACAATACCATCAGTTTTGCTGTTGTGGCTTTCGTCATATGTGTCTGTGAGATCCTTAAAGGAAAACAGGAAAAGCACCATTTCTCCCTTTTCATTCTTAATGGGCACAATGTCCAGCAGACACCAGAACGAGCTCCCTGCAATCACACACAGATTTACACAAGACTTCAGATACAGAAATACAACACAGGAATCTAATAGTAAGTTTATCCATGTCAGGTCTGATGTGCATTATATTTAGGCACATTAAAACTGATTCAGACACGATTCACTCCAGTTTTTGTCTTATGTGTGTGTACAGTAAATGTAAAAATGACCTGGTTTATGTTCTCAGTAACCATGAAGCTTTGCACTATACCTATCATATCTATATACATGCTTTATAAAATAATCAAGCTTCAACGACAGACCAATATAAGTATTTTTATTTTACCTTAAAAAGTCCTGCCTGAATTCTAAAACGCCTTCTGATGAATTTAAAATACATATGTGAAACTGCATATGTCTGAATGTAATCTTTTGTATTTTCAATGTATTTATTATTTATTTACAGAGAAATGATAGCATAAACACCATTCAAGCACATTTTACAACAAATCATTTGCATAGTTTAAAATGGTAAAACAATAGAAATAGTAAATTAAAACAAAATTTAAAATTTAATTGGTGTCTTTAGTTAATATGGTGAACTAGACCTGTGGTTACTCTGTTAGGTGAAATGACTTTATATCATTATTTTATAACTGAATTTGCCCATCTGATGAAAGCTTCTTGTGTTTATTATTACCATCCTTTCTGTAGAACTGCACCTCAGCCTGGAACTCTTCTTTACTCTCTAGAGCTTTCTCCACACCCTGAGCAACCTGCTTGCTAGTGGCGGATCCGTACAGGAAACTACAGCTGCAGTTCTTCTGCATCACCTCAGTTCGTCCGAACCCTGTCAGCTCACAGAATCCATCAGAACAGTACACGATAGGATAGCCGCGGTGACCCTGAGCGTTTCCAAGGAGGAAGTTGCTGTCTGCAGGGCAGAAATCAGGGTTCATTAATCATGTACATGATAATCCAAAGATAGCTGTGAGTATTATGGTGCCTGTAGTAACTGTACTGCTTCATGATTTTCTAATTCTGTATAACAAAACATTTGCCTTTGGAAATTAATTTATCTGTGCAGAAGTACATATATTGTCATCTTGGTTGACTAGCTGACGGAGTTGGTCATCATTTTAAATTAAAGTGGCATTATTCCTCTTCACTGCCATATCAACCTCTGAAAAATAACTGTGCAATCATTTTGAAACATTACTTTCTACAAAAAAGATGACTACTAATCCTAAACAGTCAATCCACAGGCTAAGTCACAACAGACAAATAAATATATCCACTTATCACTGTTCAGTCCATTACAGAAGACACATGAATATCACATGTGCAAAAATATGTGATCACACAAAAATGTTACCACGTTTTATGTGATTTCATGGGATTTACATGTAAATATTCCATAACCACACATTTCACATCTGAACGTGTTTTTGCACATTTGTCTTTTCTGTAACGAATGGGTCATGCAAATAACTAGTGCATGCTGCGCACCTCGCTTGAGTATCACGCTTTTGTCCTACTTTATGAGTTTCTGGATTCCTGTACAGCTCATGACTAAATAGGGCAGCTGCATGACACTGAAGGATTACTGCTGGCATTTATTTAGGTTATACTGCTGGCTGCAGCAATTATGCAATTTCTGCTCTAAACCGCCAATTTACACCTATCCCTAATGCTAACCAACCATAAAACTTTAACTCAATACATCATTCTCACAAGCCAAAATACAGTATTTTAAACTCTTTTAGTATTTTAGATCTTTTAGAGATGCTCCCCAGCTGATAACATCATATTTAAGTATTCATACACTTTGTTAGAATAACTTGCTTAGATGCAAGAAATTGTCTTAATTTGATTCAATGAATGTACATGAATGAAGTTCTTCATGTTTTCTGAGTCTGAGATAAAACCAATACTCAGCTTCATCGCTGCGAGTAGTGTGCAGGGAAGCTGGTCTCTACGGCAACCGGGGCAGCTATTTTAGGCCATGAGTGCACTAGTGCTCTGTTACCTAGAAGCTTCCAGTATTGTAAGGAAAAAATAGAAAAGCTGTCTCAAGAATGTGTACAAGAAGAGAAAGGGATCAGTTAATCAGTCAATGATACAGTTAATGATACAGCATTAAACAGTTAATTGAACTGTTGTAAGAAACAATTATCTAGGAAAAACATCACTAACATTGCCTTTCTCAAAATCTAAAAATACCACGTTTTCTAATAAACTCAATTGCCATAAACAAAATGTAAAGAGAAAACAACAACAAACAAAAGACAAATCAGTTATTAAAATGCCAAGTAATCAGTAATACCTCAATGGCAATGAATTTAGGATTAAACGGTTTATAAGCATTTACAACACAATTGTTCATGTACAATTTTGTTTAATTTAAAATGGCAGACAAGCAGTATGGCCCATCTGTTTTGCTGTGCATTTACTGAATGAGCACTGTGTTGTCCGACTTATTGTGATGTATTTTATTTCTGCACCCTCATTTTCAATTTGAAACATTGATACACTGATGTATCAATGTATCATGATGTAATCATGATGATTAATACATTTTATATTCTCTAAATGTTATATTTATTCTAATTTATTCTAATACTTGTTGTTACTGCTATCTGAAACCTTGATTTCTGAGTTTGCTTTATCACCATTTATATTAAACTGCTGCAGATGGATCCGAATGTCTCTGACCCCTCATTACAGGTGCATGTCATCTCCCTTTTATACATGGATTGCTGGGGCGGAGACTAGCATGCAAATTCCACTAGCCTTTTCCTATTGGGCGAATATTATTTTAATTGGTGAGTATTATTAATTTACATTTTTTAATAAGAAGCTGAGTGATCAGTCTCCCGAGGTTGAACTCGTGGTGTCACTACATACATGACACAACGTGGAGTGAGTGACAGAAAGGGAACTAAAGGTATAATGGTAAGACCATGGAAAAAAACATGGTTACTATAGCTATATTTTAATACATCATTGTAACATGTTCTGTCTTCTGTTTAATTGTGTTTTTGGTTCCGTCTTTGTGCGACCAAGTTTTCCAGGTGTATGATTGTTGCATTCAGTTCACCTGTTGTCAGTTAATTAACCCATTAGTTTAGCCTCATATTTATACTCTTTGTGTTCCTTAGTTCCTTTGTCCTGTCCCAAGTCAATATTGAGGTGTGTGTTTCCCTGTTTTCAGTAAGTTCTATGTATTAAAGACTATTTCTTTTAATTTCTCATCTTTGTGAGCTTTATACTACAACTACTTGTGACAATCATACACATATATCATCTTAATTACTATTTAATACTAAAGTAAATACATATACTACATACCTATTTGTTAAATGTGCACATCTTTCTACTTAACTTCAAAGATCAAAGCCTGAGTTGAAAGAGAAAGTTGATGAGCTGCTTAATGGTACCAACAAAGCATCATTTCATTGGTTTGGTTTTGTTAACTCAAAACTAATCCTGTAACCCTGAGTTTGTTCAGCTACTTCCATGAAACAGGCCCAGGTGTTCACAACATCCCAGTCACACAGAGAGAAAGATAAAAACCAAAATGACTGTGACAATAGATTTATTAGAAAGTCAGTCATTTTATAATTATTAGTTGTCACATGACTCAATGTAAAGTCAATTTTGTTGCTTGCAACATGAATGCAAAATGTTTCTCATCATAACAGAAGCCAATGTTTAGGGTTAGGGTAAACATGCATTTAGTGAAGACCGAACACTGTGCACATTTGGTGTGTGTGTTTTTCTGTGCGTGAGAATTAAATGATTTGAATGTGGGGTTATCTAACAGAGAAGATTAAGAGAAATTCTAAGCTGGATGAGGTTTTTCTTCATTACTGTGTAAGAAAGCACAGATGGGAGGATTATATATGTTTGTTTTTCTGTCTTATACTTACTGTGCAGCTGCATGAAATCTTTCTTCAGTTAGGGTTGAGTGGGGTAAATTGTGCTTTTTACTCGAGTTGAGAGTAAGAAAGAAAGAGTAAAAAAACCCTCAATGTATTCAGGATGTCTACCATCATCTTAAATTAGAACAACACATTTATGACATAAGAATGTAAATAAATAAAACTAGCAATGACATTGATGTCATGATTTATTTGTCCCACATTTTGCCCCATGTTAGTGGTAAGATGTGTCATGCTAAATGGTAAATTTATTTACTGTGGAATCTGAGGAAATTACATTTCAAAACATGCCTGCAAACAGCAATGGCTCAAGCTTTACAGCGCCATCTAACATGATGCTTCTCAGAAAACAATGCACAGTAGGTACAGTATATGCATGTAACTTTGAAAGAGAAGAGCACTATTTCAAAGTGTGTTGTGACATTTTTGCTTGTGACCATGTCATCAGCCTTCATGACCAAAAATACATGAGTTGTAGATGTCTGAAAGTTGTTTGGGTTGATGTGAGCAATATATACTAAGTTTCGTACATGTACACACATGTATGTACAATATACGGACTGTGTATTTGCCCTGTAGATGGGGGTGCTCTGGAGCCCCCCAGCCATGCCTATGGACCAACTTTTGTCTATGCCTGATTGCAGACGACATGCGAGCCAACTTTCATGAGTTTTAAAACAGAACCCAGAAATTATTCACCTAAAACCCATAAATGATTCACACTGTCAGTGCCTGGACCATAACTTAAATTAAGTAAGGGTGAAAGAAATGTATTAACATCATTCAAATCAAGCAAGAGTGATTTTTGTTTTTGAAATTCACATACTTTAAAATATTTTCTTTTGTGTTCCTCAGAAATGTCAAACAAGTTTGGAATGACATGAGAGTGAGTAAATGATAGAACATTTTTAAATATTTGGGTAAACTACCCCTTTAAGAGTGAAATGGTTACAGGTACACAAACAGCTCTGTCTCTTGACACACTTTTTCATCACAAACAACCATGAGACTCCCATGAGAGCTTGTGAAACTACAAAACAAGTGTAAGTAGTGGTCACACACTAAGCACAACATATCAAGGAGAAAAACACTACATCATTATATATCAATAAATACAATATGTATCACACACTATATATCACTAAACAGTATATACGTGTGCGCTATATCCAGGAATTACAATGCATTATTAACTTGTGTAAGCATTAATAACAATGCATGCAACTTGCGTAAGGTTTAAGAGAATCACACAGTGCAGATGTAGAAACTGCACAAAATAGCCATACACTGTATTACTGGATTTAGTAGTAACCCTAACCCTAAATAAAAAGTCCATATAATCTAATAAAATCTCATGTGGTAGAAACACAATGCATAGTCAAGAGGATCTGCTGTAATTCAAACATCTACAGCTTGGGCAAGCAGGAATAGATAATGGAATGGCTGCTGGGATTTGCACGGACAATCATCTTTAGGGTTCATAGAAAACTGTATGAAAAAGGAAAAATATTAATTGATTGGCAGCTCTGTGGGAAAAATGTCTTGTTGATGGCAGAGGTCTGTAACTCAAATAGCCACTCATGTGCAACAAAGTATCTCTGAATGAAGAACCTCAAAGAACCTCAAAGAACACTACACTGGATGCCAGTCCTGACGGCTAAGAACAGGAAAGTGAGGCTGAAGTGGGCACAGGCTCAACAAGATTGGAAAATAGAAGATTGGTGAAATAATGCCCGGTCTGTTAGGGCTCTGTTTTTTCTGTCACATTCATGTCACAGCCTACATGTGTATTGTTGCTGATGGTGTGAGTTTATAGTGGATTGAGGAGGACTTTCGAAGAGGCTTTTAACAGGATGATAGTCAAGTACATGATAATTAAATATTTTGTAAAGATGTGATATGGTGACCACACCATGGGGGTAACTTCAAACCATTAAATTGATCCACACAAAAGAGCAGTGCTGAAGCTGTTATCGTGTAATAATGTGGGAGTTATTTTATTGGCATACTTTGGGCTCCTCAGTACATGTTGCGCATCTTTAAAACATCACAGCCTGCCTGAGGTTTGACCCTGTCCATCTCTTTAGGATCATAGTCTACTCTCTTATTTGTAAATTGTTTTGGATAAAAGCATCTTTTAAATGAATAAATGTAAAAAATGAACAAATGTAAATGTAGCAGATAAATAAGGGTGAGAATAAATGAAAATAAATAAAAATCTTCTGACAGTTCTGTCTAAAAGACTTTCTCTTTATCTTACATAATCTTACATAATTACAAGCTACTTTTTCAAATCCATAGCCTGATCGTTTTTTAAATGCTTTAAGTTTGTTGCTCCCAGTTTCTAACTGCTGATATTTCTGTTATATGAGCATTTACAGCAATACTTACGGGTACCATCGAAACGAGTGGCAATAGTGTCCAAGAAGGTGTTCTGGGGTGCCAGTAGCCCCTTCATCACTGGCATGATGGAAGGCTTCCAGACACAGCAGTTAAATAAAGGGTAACCAATGCAGAAGTGAGGTACAGCTGACAGGGGCCACCCTAAAAGTGCCAATGTCCAATATGGCGAGCATCCGATGTTCTTTCCCAGTCAGGATCTGCTCTCCAGTGCATGTGTGCTTCAGACTGGAAAGAAACAAATCTTCCTAATAAATACATACAGTCTTTTCCGGGATGATTTCGACCATTTTGCATTTCATTTAAATGGATGAAGTGCACTGAGGAAAAACATTCCAACAACAAATTCTTTTTCCGTTGGAAAACAAAAACAGGAAATCCACATGATGTGCTTCTCCATAACTGTGTGTGTGTTTTGGGTCTGTCACACACTGTGTGTAAGAATCAGTAACAGTCGCATTTGACTTCACCCCTCCTCCTCAGTTAGGGTTATCCACACCCTCAATTCGTTTCCTCAGAATATTGTCAGCCAATAAGAACACACACATACACTGTCAACAATGCATCATAAACTGGGGGCGTGGTTTAGCATGGGGAAAAGAAATACATGTTACCATAGCCATAGTTACTCATTCATTATTGTGAGGAAACCTAAAGAAATAAAGGATACATTTGTTTTTTCAATGAAAAACATGCAGAAAAGCTGTGTATGTTTTTTTGCATTTCTAATTAAACCAACAATCCCACATGTCACCTAGAAAAAAAAGTGTTTTTTTGTGAAAAACGTTTTTTAAATTTTTCTTACAAGAATGAATGGATTACACCAGATACCAACAAGCCCAGTTCCTGGCCGACATGTTCTCAATTCCAGCCTTGTGTTACCAAATGATGACCATAGCTGTAGCTGCTCCAATCGAAAAATTATGGATTCTGCATTAATCATGGTTTGTACAACGTTAACAGACTGTAATATTTAAGATATCCAGATTTTTTATTATTATGTATATGTAACTGCTCAGATGGAATTATTTAGACAATTATTTTTACAGTTTGAAACGCTGAAACATGTTTTATACACAGTGAAATGACATATTGGCCAAGTATTGTAAGCCATACTCAGAATTTGTCCTCTGCATTTATCCCATCCAAGTTAGTGCACACACACTGGAGTAGTGAGTTACACACACACTGCAAACTGTGAATGCACACCCAGAGCGTTGCGGCGCCTGGGAAGCAATTAGGAGCAACCATGTTAAACTTCTATTAAGAATTCACTAATGTGGGGTTCACAGTGTAAATGAAGCGTTACTGCCACACTGTGTTCATTTAAAGAAATTACAAAACTATTTCATATTCAATCATTTACAAATGTCTCTAATCTCTCTTTTTCTCTCTCACACACACACAAAACAAAATTAGACCTGAAGCAACTAATCTTTATTGCTAACAAACTGACAACAAAACACAAAAAATGTATTTTCAGGAAACAAATGCAAATCTCAAAACAAAGCAACATTTCTGAGAAGTAAATGCACAAAACGCAAAGCAGAATAGGAACAGTGGATGTATTTCAGTTACAAATTTACTACCCATTCATGTATTAAATAACCTTTACCAGTTTTATGTATTCATTTAATCTTTGCATTAATTTGATCTTTTATTATACCCTTTATTACTGTTGTTTTCTATTATGCTGTGTGCTGTATTTTCTGATAATTGTCTCCATCCCAAGGTTAGGATTAGGGTTAGGTATATAGGGTTAGGGTTAGTTAGGGTTAAGGTTTATAAATCCAGAGCCCAGCCCCCCTAAAGGTTAGGTAGGGTTAGGGTTAGGTTATAGGGAT